>LIAE01010531.1:82246-131934 GCA_002287525.1 Diploscapter pachys | reverse complement strand
TACTCAGAATAATCTTTGGTGCGCAACGCCTCACTTGGAAAATTGTGGTGCGCAAAGCCCTGGACGGGCTGAGGCGTTGCGCACCGAATATTTTTGGTGCGCAACGCTACGTACCCATTTATCAACAAAACTTTGTCATATTTCATTTCTTAAAAATGCAAGGTTTCGCATTTTAGACATCCTTTCACATGATGTTCTTTTGTACAAAACTTCGTTCTTCCCCATTTCATTTCAAGAAGTTAACGGATTTCATATATCCAGATTTCCAAAATCCCGTACCGTTCCAATCGCGCACGTGAAGAGGGCGACCGCCGCGGCGAGCTGCACGTTCCATTTGGCCTGGAATAAAATATTTTGTTATGAATATTGACTTTTTGAATTCTAGACGTTTCTGGATTTCTTGCTCTAGAAAAATGTTGTTCTAAAAACTGTTGCAATCCCGCACCTGCAGTTCCCCGTGCACCTTAGCCCAGGACTCGCACGGAATCGGCATGTAGTCGAGCGTCGCGGGAGGGCCAGGGTTGTGGGGAGCCTGAAAATTTGTATCCTTAAAAATTTGATTTTGTTTTTACTCCATCAGAAAACCCATAAAATTCTGGGCGTTGTGTTGATACAGAATGTCGAACGAGGTTTGAACATTTCAAGAGAAATCGATATTTTTGAGCTGATTAAGAGTAATTATCGCTAATTACGGGGAAATTATGTGTGAACTGCCCCCTAATTATCGTTAATTGGCCGAGTTAAGTACATCGTGGTGTCCACCGCCCGCGTTGCGTTTCGGCGTCTGAAGGACTCTTCGGAGGCCGGCGAAGCGTTGCACGATCAAGCGGTTCATCGCAAAATCACCTGAAATTTATCGACCCTCTGAGAAAATCAATAAAATCGATATTTTAGGGAAAAATCGATCGACGAAAAGGCGGAGAAATAAAAATGGGATCGACGAGGAAAAGAACGATGTAAAACGCGTGCAAGCTCAATATTGAAAATCGAACGCACACTTGCAAAAATCATCGTCGACTTTTGGATTTTCGTCAGTTTTTCTCGATTTTTTTTACTTTCGTGAAAATTAACTTTATCCTAATGTGGCTTTTATCCTGTAGAACTTGTCATATCAAAGCCTAGTCTTTAGAGGCGTTTTCCGTGAAAACTCAAGAAATTTCGCAATAGCTTTGCCTTTTCTTCAAAAAATCCTTGTAATTTTTATCTCCAGTTAAATTTCTCCGCGGATAATTGCCTTAACTAGACCAATTAACTCCGTTAATTGCCCAATTATTGGAATTATTTCGAACGCGCGCGCGGCCGCGTCGCGTTACCGTGGTGGTTTTCGGTTTTCGGTCCTGCTATCTTTCTCCCTCTTCAGCCTGCCTTATCTCTAGCATTCGCATTTCTCAGGGCTCTCTCAATTCCCCTTTATATTTGTCTTTCTTTCCTATTTCATCGATAAAGTCTCGCTCAACGTATGTTTCGTCTTTTTTCTCTCTTCGTCCAAAAACGAGAAGGGACTTTTGGTTTCAGCGTCGAGTGACTCAAAATCACTTATTGCTCTTCCACAAATTTTTAAGGGGCGGAAGTTTCTCTTTAGTTTTCTACTCCCAGTAACTTTTATCATACTCATCGCCATTATCAGAGTCCTCTTTGTGGTATATTTTATGATTCATTTGTAATACGTCTTCAATTAGATAGAAATTCTGAATCATCTCTCATTTTTAAAATCGATCTTTATAATTTTTAAGGTCGGATTTTTAAAAAAATTTTATACCCCCGAATTTACAGATGTCGACCCCCTCGAAGCCGGACCTGGCGGATGAGCGGGCGATGTACGCGCCTTTCTTCGGAACTCTGGTAATTTTTTTTAGATTTTAAAATTATTCAGACTAATAAAAATTAGCTCGAACTAAAAATATGCTCAGACTTAGAATTAGTCCGGACTAAAAATTATTTCAAACTTAAAAAAAAAAAAACCAAGTCTCGATTTTAAAACTAAGAATTGAGTTCCAGGGAGTGACTGCGGCGATGATTTTCACTGCTGCAGGATCGGCGTACGGCACTGCGAAATCAGGCACCGGAATCGCATCCATGGCCGTCGCCAGACCCGATTTGGTTATGAAGGTGGGAAATTATTTTTTTTTATATTGAAAAGGCAAGAAAGACCATAGTCTTTTGTGTAAAAAATTGACAAAGTTTTGGAGAGGTTACAATAAAAATCCACTTTTTTTATAAAAATTTTCTCGCTTTTTGTACAGAAAATAGATATTTTGAAAGAAAGCTGGAAAAATGTGAAAAGGTGAGAATTTTAAGGCAATCATCCCAGTCGTCATGGCAGGTATCGTCGCGATCTACGGTCTGGTCGTCGCAGTTATCGTTTCGGGAAAGGTTCAGCCGGGCGGCCCCGAATACACCGTCAATTCGGGATTCTCGCAATTTGGTGGAGGTAACAAATATTGATTTTCGAGAAAAAAATCGAGATAATATCGATATCGTGATGCCTAGAAGTCTTTTTTCTTGAAAAGAAGAACGCAAAGATATTTTTTTTGAAAAGTTGATATTGAAAATCTCGTGACTTTTATTTTCAAAAATTTTAGGCCTGGTTTGCGGACTTTGCGGTTTGGGAGCGGGATACGCGATTGGAATTGCAGGTTAGAATAATAGCATACTTGTAAAAGTGATTGCATTTTTATAGCCTTTGAAAAGCCATCAATTCATAAATGGAATTTCATTCTAATTTAAAATTTCTTTAAAAAATTGACAAAATTTCAGGTGATGCCGGCGTCCGCGCACTCTCGCAACAGCCCCGCATGTTCGTTGGCATGATTCTGATTCTGATTTTCGCTGAGGTAGAAGAATATCTATCTAAATGGGAAACGGTTGTTGCGCACAAATTTTTTTATGCGCAACGACATACTCATCTGAATCAATTTTTCCTTTAAAAATTTCAGTTTTTCTGAATCCTAAAATTTATTTATCCGAATTGATATTTTTAATAATTTTTAAATTTCAGGTTCTCGGCCTGTACGGTATGATCGTCGCTCTGATCATGGGTGCCACTTAAAATTTCGGAATTTTTTTTTTCAAAATTGAAATTCTTCCTGTGATTCAAACCGTATTTCATCTATACCCATTCGAAGTCCGGTAGAAATTTTACACACAGAAATTTCTCTGACATTGTCGTGAAATTTTAGGGGATTTTGGTATTTGGTACCAAACGTTGATTAGAATGGTAGCAAAATGGCACTGAATACCAAAATCCCAAATTTAGGAACGTTTTACAGTTGTCATGCAAAACCTCTGGGTATCATTTCATCATTCTTCCATGGATTTTATTATTTTAGTCTCTTTCACTTATTTTCATCTTTTGGGATGAAAGATTGAAGATTTTCATCCTCTTTTCTATCTTTCTGGTCTCAGCTTTTAAAGGAATCAAGAAACTATTCGAAGAAAATCTTTTCTTGAAAATCCTACCGACAAACGTACGATAAATTATGAAAAATTGGAAGTTTATTAAAGGGCTTCTAATTTAAAATTTTCAAATATTATTTTCAAAGGGCGTTTTCACGCTATCCTGAAAAGGATATACCTGATTTTTTTAGTTTTATGGGCTCACTATAAACTTCAATCAGTTTATATTTCACTCGTTTTGAAACTTCACCCACTTGAAAAGGGATCTTTAAAAGTGGTTGATGTTTAGAAACAAGTAAAGTTTAAGCTGGCCGAAATTTACAGTGAGCCATTTTTTCCACGTAATTTTTGAAGACTAAAAACTTACTGACTTTCAGTTATCGCGCCTGAAACTTTTTAAAGAAGAGCCAAGATACAATGTCGTACGATTTGAAGACCGCTGAGGCCGCCGCCTACGCGCCCTTCTTCGGATATATGGGAGCCGCCTCTGCTCAGGTAGATAAGAGAGTTTCATATAGACAGATATGTTGAAATCCCCGAGTTGACAATATGAGACTTGACATGTTCGAATATATAAACCCAAGATTTGCAAGAGATATATTAGATCTGAGGATATACAAACCGAGATATATAATATGTTAATTGCAGATTTTCACCGTCCTGGGAGCAGCCTATGGAACTGCCAAGTCGGCTGTGGGCATCTGCTCGATGGGTGTGATGAGGCCCGAGCTGATCATGAAGTCCGTCATTCCCGTTATCATGGCTGGTGAGATGTTTAGATTGTTTTCTCAAATTTTAGAAAATCTAACATTTTACCCGATTTTCTAAAGCGATCTTAATTGGAAAAAATCATCAAAATCTCGAACTTTATGATATTTTCTGCAAACAAAAATAATATGTCTTTCAGAATTTTCAATTTCATCATGCTATTTCCTACAGAAGAAAAAAAACTTGTAAAAATTTCTAAAGAAATAAATTCAGGTATCATCGGTATCTACGGCCTTGTCGTGGCGATGGTGTTAAAGGGCAAAGTGACTGCCTCTTCTGAAGGCTATAACCTGAACAAGGGATTCGCTCATCTGGCTGCCGGACTCACTTGCGGACTTTGCGGTTTGGGTGCTGGATACGCCATTGGAATTGTCGGTATGATTTTAAAACATATATATATATTTGAATTTTCTAATATTTTTTACAAATTTTAACACAAAATATATTTAAATTAAAAAAAAAAAAAAAACCTTGACACAAAATGATGTTTTATTTGAAAAATGAATTTATTTGAAATTTTTAGGAGACGCCGGCGTCCGTGGTACCGCGCAACAGCCCCGTCTGTTCGTCGGAATGATCCTGATCCTCATTTTCTCTGAGGTAAAAAATGCTTCTTTTCGGATTTTTCATCTAAATTGAATTTTTCAGGTCTTGGGACTGTACGGAATGATCGTGGCTCTGATTTTGGGTACTTCATAAATCTCCAAAACTTTTCAAAAAATCCAAAAATTTCCCCTTCTTCTTTTTTTGTCCAAATTTTCACCCGATGGTATCCAACTCGTATTCCACATCTTTCACTTGACAAAATACCGTATTTTTTTTATTTCAGCCCCTTTTTCATTTTTTTTTAGAAGTTCATGGGCGTAAAATTAAACAAAAAAATACGGTAGGATTTAAATTATGTCGATTTTTCTGAGCTAAAATAATTTAACAGCGATTTTAGTCATATGTATTTTATCATTTGCTACCCCTTTGACGCCATCTTTTCAAATTATGACGTCAAAGACGGATATTCCTTTTTATCGATACGCCCTGGACGCCATTTTTTTAAAGAAAAAAAGGCGTAGTTTCTCTTTTTATCAGATATTTTATTATGCGACAGATTTTGGATAAAGGTTTTATGAAAAAAGTGGAAAATCTTCGTGTTTTGAAGTGAATAATGCATGTTTTATTGTAATGTTGTTAGAAATCGGGAGATAGATCTCATAAGATCGCTATTTTCTCGTATTTTTCAGTTTTTCTAGAAATACGTCGAAATCTCGAGCTCAAAGCGGGCTTTTTACGCTCGAGTTTACGCTTTTCGGGATATTTGCAGATTTTTTTCCGGGACGTCTTTTTCCCTTCCATATTGTGACAGTTTCCGGCTATAAAAGCGCGAATTTCACTAGGCGAAAGATCATTTAGGCTATAAAAATTCAAATCTTTCAAAACTTCAATTTTCGTATTTTTCCGACTTTAATGAAATAGATGCGTTCGAAAAATTATTGTTTTTAAGTGTGATTTTTTAATAAATGAATTATAGCATGATCCGACATTTGGCCCTGATTTTGCTCCCGGTTTTCACCGTTTTGACTCTAGCCTCGGTAATTTTAAGGATTGAATATATCATAATTAATTAGTTGAGAATTTCATATATACTTTTATCTGAGGATTTAGAATATCCCCCCGCCTTGTGGTTTGCCTCCTTTCGCAAGTAAATTACCTCAAAAGCAGGGTGACGATTTGAGGAAGGTAAATTATTTTTAAAAAATCAAAGTTGATATTTTCCTGTTGGCCCTATTTTAGATCTGGCAAAACTACACGAACGGAAGCAACTGCACCCAGGAGCAAAAGATGACATTTGAATTGCTCGGTACATTGACGCCTGAGGAAAGGACGGTGGTTTTTGGACCTCCTGCCATCCCTGTCGAGGACTCGTTTGATACTGTCCCAATGTTCATCAAGACCATGACGCCAGGTAAGATACTTTTAGATTAACATTTGAAGCTAATAAACGTCATTGAAGTTTCAATTTTCAACTTCAAACCCTCGAATTTTTATCGTGAAGATTAGCCTTTTTAGCCTTAAATAAATTTCTAATTGGGCTTAAAAAATTGCAATATTGACTCTAAAGTTTCATGTTTTAGCATTCTAATCATGAAGGTCAGCTTTCTAGCATTAAAATTTCATATTTTAGTCCATGAATTTCAAATATAAAACCCCAAAGTTGATTGATTTCCAACTTTGAAATTAGTTTTATTTTTAGACGTCAAAAAGGACTTCGACAAAATCTGGACGGACTCCGAAATGAAGGACGAGGACAAGTACAAGAAGCTTGATGAGCTGGCTTCGACCAAGTTCTCCGAGCCCCAGAAGGCCAACTACAAAGTCTGGTTGGAGGAGGTTGGTTGAACAATGTCTGTTTTTA
The DNA here is from genome assembly GCA_002287525.1 of Diploscapter pachys. Classification (NCBI taxonomy): domain Eukaryota; kingdom Metazoa; phylum Nematoda; class Chromadorea; order Rhabditida; family Rhabditidae; genus Diploscapter; species Diploscapter pachys. The sequence goes on along the minus strand of LIAE01010531.1, from coordinate 125,363 downwards.
ACTTTATGAAAAAGCTGATCTTCACCGAATTTGTATCATTTTTCGTTAGATTTTGCTGAAGATCGGTTTTTTCATAAACTCATGTGTATTAGAAAAGCTGATCCTCATCATAGTTTTCCATGATTATGAAAAGAAAATGCTAAATATTACTAAATTTTCCATTAACCCGGACTAAAATTCCTAGATATATGCAATCATCTTGATCATTTCAACGAAGATCAGATTTTTATTTTCATCATTTAAGATCTGGTTTAAAATTTCAATTTTCAGGTGAAAAAGGCCAAGAAGGCCGTGGACGACCGCATCGCGAAGCTCTCTAAGCAAGCCAAGGACATTTTGAAGCGGCTTATCGAGGTTGGACTTAAACATTTTTAGTCCCGCCCTTTTCTTGACAAAGTCAGACTAAACTTTTAAGCTCTGCCCCTATTTTGTCAAAGCCAAAATTTTTTAGGTCCGAGCCCAGGAGCAGAAGATTATGACTGAAATCACACCTGCCTTGGACGCCGAACTTCAGGGGCTTATCTGATTTTTCGATTTTTTGGCGATTTGTTGAAATTTAGCTTATTTCGCCATTCTTGCCTCAGATTGCATCAGAAGAGTTTTAATAAAGTAACTGATTGTTGAAGAAAAATGATTTCTGTGCCCAAAATATATTGATTTTATGAAAATATCGATTTCCCCAAAAATGTACGAGATAATGAAATGCGGTGCCCGCGAATTTCCCGTCCCAAGTCTCAAGCTTCTTCCCTTTCCGGGGCGAATATCGGGTTACTTTTCTACTCCGAAAGATGGAAATAATGAATGTTTGCCCACAATAGCGATTAATCTACACGCACAACGTTGTGCATTAATCGAGCATGCTTTGCGTTAAAAGTAATTTTAGTTAAGGACACTAGAATATATCAAATCGATAAAAACACCTGCCTTAGCGAAAATGTTTGTTAAAACTGTTGGAATACTAATTAAAGTGACCTACCTTTAACCGTAATCTTGATTAAAGTCGCTGGAAAGAAATCCAAAACTTTGTTTTCGTTCGCTTGACAGGTTTCGTAAACAACGAATATCGCGTTTTTCGGGAAAACGGAAATTATTTATTCGTTATTAAGAAGCCTGTGGAGAAAACGAGAAAAAAACCGAAGAAAATAATAAGATAAGGTCAGAAAAATCTTTTTGCTATCTAAAATAGAGAATAATAAAAAATCAATCAAATAGAGCCTAAAATTGTCCGTTTTTCGTATTGATGTTTCAGGACGTATCCCTTGCCTTTCCATAACTAAAGAGGAGCCTAGATCTTCATGCAATTTAGATGACATCTCATGTACAGAATATTTGAGTTTTGTACCCGACCTACCAAAATCGATAAATATCCAAATTTGGGATAAATGTTTAGAAAATCAAATAATTCAAACCTGAAAATAAGATTTAAATCTTAATCACAAGGCAGTCATAATGAAAGAACTATGCGTTAGATTTCAAATTTAGAATTGTAGGACTGGTGAATCTAAACATAGAAATTAAAATGAAATATTCAACCCCAGGATTAGACTTTTTTTCTAAAATTTCATAAATTTTCTGGCAAACTTACCAAATTTAGTATCATAAGGTTAGTAAATTAGGTAGAATTAAATCAATTCAAATAAAGACCACTAAGATTTGCCCAGTAAAATAAAATATTGGATCTGAGGCGTAAAGCGTCCGTAGTTCGAGTGAGAATGCTTCTGTGCTTCAGGGTTCTGGTCCTTTCATCTAAAACTCGATACCTCAAACTGTCTCGGCCCCCCTATTCTTTCATACTCTCTAGCCATTAAATACTGTCTAATCTCTCTTCAAATCATATAATATTTCTCCAATTTTCTATTTTCTTTCATTATTTTTCATACTATTTCTCTAATTTTTTGTCTGATCGTATAGAGTCTCTAAAATTTCTGCGATATTTCTCAGACCTTCATTTAGGATCTACAGTAGACGCTGAAATCCAATACTGTTTACCAAAGGCTGGCAGCAAGGACCCATGCTCCCTTAAAAAGGGAGGCGGGGTTGAGATATAAAATGAGAGTGGAATAAAAAGAAGGCTTTGAATTTTGGAGTTTGTTTTAGAAGGTAAAGTCCAACTTCAATTTAACTCTTGTATAAACTTCAAATAGCTTTATTCTTTTCATTTAAGCGCTTGAAGTTCTAGGAAGCTTCCATCGAAGTTTATCGAACTTCAATATATTCTTTAGGAACTTCAAGTTAACTTCGATTTCATTTTTAGGAAGTTTAAGAGTGAATGGAAAAAGAAAGAGACAAGTCCCATTTCCCGGCATGGAAAAGTGGGCGTGGTCTAAAAGTCGCTCCTAAAAATGGAAAAGGGAACCCCTTCTTGCTTGGGCTTGAGACTATTCGCTAAGACATTTCGTCCTAAATTCGACTCAAAGGGGACTTAATCATGGTCTGTTATCATTTTTATCACAATTTGCCAAATCTGAACTTCAGAGAGAAGTCATTTCCATCCATATCGGTCAGGCCGGCGTGCAGATTGGAAATGCTTGCTGGGAGCTATATTGTCTGGAACATGGTAGAAAAGTTCCCCAAAAGAATACTTAAATATCCGAAATTTGAATGCCTGAGTTTATAACTGAAATAATACATGAATACCTGCAAACTTCCTGAAAATGGCAAAAATGTGAAATTTTAGGAATTCAGCCCGATGGCCAGATGCCTTCTGACAAATCGCTGGGGTCGAGCGATGACTCTTTCTCGACCTTCTTTTCGGAGACTGGATCAGGAAGACACGTTCCAAGAGCGATCATGGTGGATTTAGAGCCGACCGTTATCGGTAAATAAGTTGAAAAGTGAACATTGTTAAGTGAAGATCAGTTTTTTCTTTAAACTTCGTGAAATTGAGTATTTTTTTCGGATTTTTTTTTATAAAGTCCAACTTTCCACTGGCAATAAAACTCTAATTAAACTCTTTACACCAACTTTTTCCAACTAAAATCTTCAAACTTTAGCCTTTTCCTTTTATCTCGTATCTTTAGGAAGATTCATGCATTTTCAAAAGCAGCTGAGCACATTTTGGTGGATGATTAAGAATGCATGAATGTCTTCTTTTAGTGCCATATCTTCTTCTTTTTCCTATTATAGCAATTAATTTATGATGTACATCTGCCAGCTTTGACTTCCTATGTTATAACACAGAACCAGGGAAGCAGAGAACATCTAATTTACAAGCAAAGTAGCATTAACCCTTCGACGAAATACACGCGTATGTTAAGCCCAAATTCCAATTACTTTCGGACCAAGAAAAACCTTTTTATGGAGGTGTAAAAACCCGACATGTTCAAGCATAGCCATTAGTTCCGGCTGGCATATCTTAAACCACTTGCACAAATTTCAAAACCGGTCTTCCACTGGACCGAGCATATGTGTCCTTTTAGGCGCAAATCAAAATATTCGACTTTCAAGGTCATAAATTGGACACCTAGCACATTAGAAAAATGAGGTACAACTTTCAAAATGTGGAATGTCGTATAAAATCCATTTTAGAAAGCCACGCTTCAGCATATAAAGAAATTTGAAATTCAAATTTTTTTAATTGCCGTATAAACCCGTTTTCAAGGACTATGCTTATCATATGATTTAGATGAGATCCGTACCGGCACGTATCGAAGCTTGTTTCACCCGGAACAACTTATCACCGGGAAAGAGGACGCTGCCAACAACTACGCCAGGTACCATAATTGTAAATTTACATCTAAGAATAAAGCAACTTTATTCTTATTTTTAAACATCCATTAATCTAACTACAGGGGCCATTACACCGTTGGAAAGGAGATTATTGATTTGACGCTGGATAGAATTAGAAGATTGGCCGATAACTGTACCGGACTACAGGTCTGTTTCATATGTCCGGATTTAATATATCCTTTATTCTAGGGATTTCTCGTTTTCCACTCTTTCGGAGGAGGTACCGGCTCAGGGTTTACCTCACTTCTGATGGAAAGATTGTCCGTTGACTATGGAAAGAAGGCGAAACTCGAGTTTTCAGTTTATCCCGCTCCTCAGGTAGAGGATTTCACATATCCTCTCTTGAAAGAAGGATTTCATATATCCAAATATATCAAATTCGAGAATTCAGGTCTCTACGGCTGTGGTAGAGCCTTATAATTCCATCCTAACTACCCACACAACTTTGGAACATTCCGATTGCTCGTTCATGGTGGATAACGAAGCGATTTACGACATCTGCAGACGGAATTTGGACATCGAACGACCTTCCTACACCAATTTGAACAGACTCATTGGGCAGGTAAAATAAGACGCTTCTTAAATAATAATTATGGACGCCCTTTAATAGATACATGACTCCTTTAAAAATTATGACATTTTTTAAAATATAACTTTACCCAGATTTAATATATCCCATTTCAGATTGTCTCCTCTATCACTGCGTCTCTTCGTTTCGATGGAGCTTTGAACGTGGATCTGACCGAGTTCCAGGTTGGATATATGAAATCTCTTTTCAAAGAAAATAACCTAAATCTAGACCAATCTGGTGCCCTACCCGAGAATTCATTTCCCGCTGGCCACCTTTTCACCGGTCATTTCAGCAGAGAAAGCCTATCATGAACAATTGTCCGTTGCTGAAATTACCAACATGTGCTTCGAACCGCATAATCAGGTGAGTTTAAATATGGAATTTATATTTTAGGGCAATTCTATAAGTTTAATAAATCGTGCAAAGCTGTTATTCAAAATGATTCAAAGACCGTCTTACTATAAAAAAATTGCTATTTTCAATAGGTTTTTATTTATCTGAGGTTGATATTTTGAGATGGTCAAATGCGACCCGCGTCACGGAAAATACATGGCTGTTTGCTTGCTCTTCAGAGGCGATGTTGTGCCTAAGGATGTTAATGCCGCGATTGCGACGATTAAAACCAAGAGATCGATTCAATTCGTGGACTGGTGCCCTACTGGGTTCAAGGTAAATAGGCTTCAGCTAATTTCGACTTAATTTAAATTTAATCTTGCCATGATATTGCTCAACTATAAAATTAGATTGATCTCATCTAAATAATCTGATATTGGCTCTATCCTGATTTAATATTTTCACTTTAGGTCGGAATTAACTACCAGCCTCCGACTGTAGTTCCTGGTGGAGACTTGGCTAAAGTCCCGAGAGCGGTCTGCATGCTATCCAACACTACTGCTATTGCTGAGGTAAAAGAGTTGAAGTCCGACTTTTTCAACTTGAAATTTTTAGGCCTGGGCTCGTTTGGATCATAAGTTTGACCTCATGTACGCCAAGAGAGCATTCGTGCACTGGTATGTGGGAGAAGGTAATTTAATTTGGTTAGCTCCTACTAGGTTTAAATAATTTAAATCTTAGGAATGGAGGAAGGAGAGTTTTCCGAGGCCCGTGAAGATCTGGCAGCTCTGGAGAAGGACTATGAGGAGGTCTATTTTATATTTGATGTTAGTTTTCAAAATTTTTAAATCCAATGTTTAGGTTGGCGTCGATTCCATCGAAGGCAACGAGGAAGGAGAGGAATATTAGATTTTTCGATTTTTCTAAACTTCAAAAAACGCTTTATTTTCGACTCCACGATCATTATTGCGAATTTGTATTCTTTTGCCACATTTTGCGCTTAGCTTGCCTTAACTACTTTAAACATCGATATAATAAAGACGTGCAACTGAAGCGTTTCATTTTATTGACTTAAATATCACTCAATCTCAGACATATCAATAGGTAAATTGGAAATTTGAGATAGGAGTAATTGAGAAATCGAAAATACACTTGGCTTAGGATACTTTTCGTTAAAATACCTTAAAATTGTGTCTTTAGGGGGCTTACTTAGCAAATTGGAATAGTCCAAGTCATGACGGTTCTGCCAAATATTACAAATCAAAGAAATTAAAGTATCTGGGTTATTTGAGTTAAGATGAATCGTGCAGTAGTTTTGCAACCACTGAGCATAAATCATGAAAAGGGGCGGGGCGAAGGATAAAGGCTGGTATACGGTACCTAGAATTTGCATAATGTAAACACTCAAGTTTAAAATTTACCTATTCTACAGAGCATCAAACAAATGCATAATCTAGTTTGCTCTGAATCCAAAGTCACGGAAAATTGAATTTTTGCCTAAAAGTTAGCATTATCTTTAGAAATTTAAAAAAAAAAAACCGAAATTTCACGAAGTTTTTTATCGTTCGAGGTCATTAACGCCAACGAATAAAATAATTGGGAATATTCCCTAAATTGAAATATTTCGAGAAAAAATGAAAATTAAAAATTACAATATCAGTTTGCGTCTATCTTCAATAGAAACGAATGTAAGCATGATTGAATTTTCCACATTTCCAATGGTTTCTTTGAATATTGCTTCGTCTAAAAAATCAATATTTTTGGAGAAATCAATAAACCTACAGTAATCCTCCTGAAATCTCCTGATTCGTCTTCGTCGTGGCACGAATTCTGAAGTTCTCAACCACCACGATTCGATTTGACGTTCCGATTCAGAGTTTTTTCTCTGACGTCGTGGGCCCCTTTCTTTTTGCACAGCTAAAATACATTTATTTTAATGGAGTCTTAAATTTAGACCTTGAGAGTTCATATTTAAGTTCAAGCACTTCTGAAGTCTACAGGCTGGGCACCAATTTCTTCGAGCCTTATCGATAACGCAGTTGTTTTGGCCGGCTTAAATATAATATTTTTATTTTGAAATGTTTAAACTTTCATAAGACTAAATCTTTTAAATTAAACCTATAAAGATTTCATATTACATAATTTTTATACGGCATCCCCTTTAAATAAAATCTTACATTACAAAGTATAAAAAACGCATTTTTAACATAAAATTTATTAGAATAAGAAGTCCTTTTAAAATAAACTGACAATGAGACTGCACAATATCATATTCATTAACAATAGGAAACAACGTCATTAACTCGAGCGCACTCTTTTTGCCGAACATTAAAATAGCATCAATGTACCATAAATTTTTATGTTAATGAAAAGATAATCAAATATTTTAAAAGTTAAAGTTGAACAAATTTTCTCAGGATTACGGTTATCGATTTTTGCCCTTTTCTTCCACCTCATGTGCTCTGGTTTTATTTGTAGTAACTGTTATTGGACATTAGGCAGTGATGAGAAATTTCCAATAAATTTAAATTAAAACTTACAAATGCAGGAATAAATGATGTTTCTTCTAACGGATCTTTTAAAGAAGCACGAACAACCATCGCAGGCCCAAATACCATAGTGTCGACCATATGACTTATCTCCACAAACCTCACAGGGTACGGTAGCTTGGTGAACCCTACCTGGAGTGGAAATATTATAATTTATACCGAAAGGTAAGTTACCCATTTCAGAATAGGAATAAGAAGTATACCTATACTCTGAACCTGGACATACCTATATATGAGGTTTGTTAGGGCTAGAATTTTTCGCATATACAATGAATTTTTGATCAACATCTAAAGTTACAAGCCTTACGATTAGATACTAGCATATTTCCTTGCAAAGTGATTATTAAACTGAAACATGATATTTCGATACAAAAATCAAATAATAACGCCTTCTTTTTGCATATACCTTTTCATTGAGAATTGATTTTTGAAGAACATTTCTTTAATCTGAAAGAACGCATTAAAATCTACAGAAACTTCATTTACTTTTTATCTTCCCATAAATATTTATTTTTATTTCAATTATTAGTTGCCTAGAAATAATTAGCCTCTATTTATATCCTTCAAGTCCATATCTTGTCTTTTTTCTTTCTCTCCCTTTCTTTCTCTTTTCTAACTCTATTATTTTCATTCTCACTCTCTTCCTCCTCTACGTCTCTGCCACTTTTCTCTTCTATTTTGCTTGAGGCGCATTTCGATTTTCCGTGATGAGTGACGTAGGGGCGGAAAAATTCTAGCTCTCCAATTTTTGTCATTTTTATTCTAGTTTCTTCTAAATTTGTATTTTTCGGATAAAAACTTCGATCAATCTATGATATTTTGGAAAAATCGTTTTCCTATTGTTCCATGGTTTGAATCATTTTTGATAAATATTTTTTGAATTTTTAGCTAATACTGAAAATTATGAAAAACTGATTTTTTTGTTGAATTTTTGCTATTTTGAGAATTTAGAAACTTTTAGTCCTAGGAAAATTTTTGAGAGAAAGCGAAATCTCGGAAAGTTTATTCGATTAGTAGGTCAATCTGAAGCGGGAAGCGCGCTTGTAGAAAATAAGGCGCCTTTGAAATATCAAGCCTTTTTAAGAGAGCTTAGAGAAACGGAAATTTCACTAACAAACACTTTTTTATAATGGGATTAACGCTTTTTTATGATGAAGATCAGCCTATTTCCTTTAAAAATGCCATTATTTTGCATTGTTTTCGATGAAAAGTATATTTTTCTTCAAAGTCACCTGTACCTGCAACATTTTCTAATTTCCTACTTTACGGTCATTTTTCATCTGAGGCGCAACGTCTCGTGAGACGTTTTTCATTACGTCTCTTTTTGATAAATCCCTCGGTTTCAAAATCCGGCTTATATCGATTATCCCCTTTGTCTACGTAGATGCGAATTCTTATCAATGAAATCTCTGGGTAAATCTGGATCTTGTATATCCAGCTTTCTTATAAAAATGCATACACATTGAAGCTTAAAATAGAAGTCCATGGACTTTAATTTTTCGTCGTTTATCAACTCTTCCAAGGGTGATCTTCATTTATAAAATATCTACTATAAAGTTGAAGATATTAGTAATTGTATATATAACTCCCTAAATATATTCTTTTAATATATTTGAATTCAAAATGATCATATATGGTTCTTCCAACCCCACTCTTGAAATTGCTAATGAAAGGCCAGCGCGCTTCAATTAGAATAATCCCACATGCAATCTGCTCATGGCAGCACTAATCCCTAGGGTATTCTAATTAGAATTGGAATTGGCATGCTCATATATGGAAATATGTTGACCTTCATTTTAAAACTCTTCTTATATGGTCCTTTTCAAAAGAGATCCCAAATTTTCTATAAGAGATCAATTTTAAGAAAAAACCTTCTTATCATTAACATCGATATTGACAGATATTTGCAAACAATCCCTATGTTTTGGATAAGTACGTCGTCTTCTTTTCCCCTCTCTTACTTATCCTCGCTCTCTCGCCACTCAAAGCCATTTGCACGTTTGTCTCTCCACGTCGACCACTTGTCTCCAATCTGCCAAAGTGCTCTAATGCTAATGTGCTCTATAAAGAATCTGCTCAAATGCTAATATTCAATTAGCGGTGAAGATCATATTTCGTTCTATGATTAAGTATAGGGTTTAAAGCGCATCTTAGATACGACCATTTTGTATTTGAGCCTAATTTTATTTCATCTTCTTCTTCGTGCTATAACTGGGTATAGGCATAGAAAGCCGTCTCAGACACGACGTTTTGTATCTGAACTTCATTCAATATCTAAGCATAGAACTCTAAAACATTTCACATACAACACCTCGAATATGAGACTCATTCTATGTTTACGTATAGGCTCAGAAATCCATGTCATATACGTCACTTCATACATGAACTGGAATTTCCACGCTCACGCGCAAAATGTGTGTATCTTAAGTCGGGCGCGGATTTACGGACACAAAAACATGACGGAAATGCAATGTTTTGCCGTGGAGTGTTTCATTTTTTCGCAGGAGAAATAGTTCTATTTTCTTCGAGAAGACAGAGAAAAGGACCAATATTTGCTTGCCGCGCTCATATTTTTCTATCCCTTCTCCTTCTTCTCCTTTCTAAATCGTTTTTCGGCCTCCGGTCATTTTGATCCGGATTCCGCGATTTTCTTTTATCTTTTATCAGACGACAATTAAAATCTCTGGAATTCCAAAGATAAAGTGTGCTCTTATATTTGATGTCAAACAAATTCTTGCATTTTTGTGTTCTAAAATACCTATTTTTAAATTTTGAAAGAATTATCAAAAATGGAAAATGAATGTTTCAAATCTTTAAATTGAATCCTAGAATTTTTCTATGAGTTAAAAGAAAACATGATTTTCTCAGGTCCACAAAACTTTATGACGCATGCATCAATTATGCTCTAGATAGCTAAGTCGAGTAGAATGCGATCTATCTCGGATATATGAAATCCACCGGCCTTGATATCCACTTTTTATCTTCATGGAACATCCTCATATTCTTCTTTTATCTCTCTCTCTCTCTCTCCTTCGTTCTTTTTATTTCTTTCTTTCTTTCTTTCTTTCTCTCCCTCTCACTTCTAACTCATTGCCTCTCTGACCTCAATGTTCCTTATAGATACCTCCCATTCAATTTGATTTCCTTTCAACCCATTTCAATTTCTATTTAATTTTTGCATTAGAATTCAATCGCGTTAAAGCCCTGCCGCGCCATTGCAAAAGGATTAATTTTTGCAAATTGCGACGCGGTTTCATTCCGATTGATTTCAACACTAATTGCAAGACAATCTAACTTGATTATTGGGCACCACAATTCCTGTTTTGGCCTGTGACACCCTATTTCAGAATTGAAAGGGGCGATTTCTTATTGAAATCTTTCTCCCTTTCTCGCTCTTTTACACTTTGAAGTCTTTCTTTTTCACCCCTTTTTCAAGTTCTTCTTCAAACTTAGGTGCGATTTTCGTACTTGAGAAAGTGGTTTGCTTGAAAATCCTTATTGACTTTATTCGAAATCGGAACGTTTGATCCTTCCTTGATGCCGATTTTGCCATTTTTATCGATAAAAATCGTTAAAAATTGTTAAAATTTGTCAAAATCGCCCTAAATTTAAAGTTTTCAGCCCATGCTCTGCGAAATTCGATGATACCACGGATATCGCAGCTTGTAACAACAATATTGCTGCGTTACTTCATTACACTATGCATTTTCTTGCCGGATTACGGTAACACCCTGCCATGCACTTACAAGGTAAAGATCGTTAAAACGTTGCTTTTTATTCCCAGTTCCTGTATTTGTACTGTTCTCCTAGAGTAACGACAATACCTTACTCGCAAACATAATAGGCCATATTTGGAAGGAAGACGACTTATTCACCTTCTCTACTGAAGAGTCCGTTAAGGCGATAAATAGGAGCATAAATAGAAAGAATAGGGCCCAAATATGACGATCAAATATAGAAAAAGCTGGAATTTTATAGGGAAAATGATCTTCGTCATCAAAATTTTCATTTCTAAATATGGAAAACCCTTAGATTCGCAAGAAAATAGCCGATCTTCATTGAAAAATTCTATCTTCAGAGTCCCAGAGTCGAGGATATTTTATTCGAAGTACCTATTGAAACTGAATCCATCGACTTCAAGAGAAAGAAGAGATCTAAAAATTCTGATGCATTAGAGGATAGCTCAGTTAGTTACGAACCTCTAAGAATTCATCTTCATTACGACGAAAGCGTGCAGGCTCTAGAACCGGATAAGCAGAGCTTTATCAATGTAATTTTTTTTACAATTTAACTAAAAATATTAAATTTTATCAGTCAAAATGCTCGTTTTGTTTTTCTTGGAAGAAATAGAAATTTTAATTTAGGGAACATTATTACCTGAAGCTGCCGGATACTGGGAGAATGTATTGAGGGTCAGGAGGACCAAAGCTCCAATTAAACTTAGGAGGTATCATATTTTAATAGACTATGTCAATTCTTCGAATTAAGGAAGTGCGTATCGTCATATTATTATCATCGGGCCGGACATAAGAACGTGGCTTGTGATCAGGGCTGTCGAGAAAAGACCACGTGTGGCGATGCCGTAGTTCCTAGTGATCACCTTCTTGAATGCTCTTACTGTACGAAACCTGACGAATGCTACCAAACGGGTCAAGCGGGACGCGGCGTTTCTGAAGCGGATTTTGTTTTGTAAAAATTTCACGTGCTTAAGAGTAGGTAATTAAAAATACCGTTTCAGATACGTCACTGCAATCCCGACGAAACGCTGTGATGGACAAGATACTCTGGCATATGCCGCACATTGTCAGCAGGAAGCAGAACTTGATCGGTATGACGTCACTTTTAAATTTACAATGATATTTACACCGCAAATTTAGACCGATAGCAGGTCATGTAAATCTTTGCCCAGCAGCGTTATCAACGCATCGCCATGATTTGGAAATCGTAGTCTCTACCGTCAAGTAATTTTAACTCATCTCAAATTTTCTCATTATTTATTTTAGACACGAAATGCTCCACGCACTCGGTTTTTCCGTAGGTCTATACGCGTTTTTCCGCGATGAAAACGGAAAACCACGTACCAAAAGGTTTAGAGTAATTCATAATTCCAAAAAAGTCGAATTTCCAGGAACCACTACGGAAAACCGACCTCTCTAAATAAAGAATTGGGCTATTACGATTGGGATCGAAATACGATAGATACGATTTTGAGGGAAGATTGGTGGACTGGAGAGGGAACGGTGAGATTGGGAGCTTTTTCTCGAATTTTGTCAATCTTGGGAGCATTTTATTCCCAGTTTTAAGAACTTTGCAAATATTTTATTCCGGTTTTTTTTTAAATTTATAATTTTACCAGCATTTTAGGTAATCCACCCCGTACACATGATGGTGACTCCAAGAGTTCGGGAGGAGGCTCGGAAACATTTTGGTTGCGATAAACTAGAAGGGGCAGAATTGGAGAACCAAGGGGGCGATGGCACAAGTCTAACGCATTTTGAGAAGAGATTGTTTGAGGTGTGAAAAAGAATATTTTATTTCGTAAAAAAGTCCAAATTTTAGAACGAAGCCATGACAGGCACCCACACCCAAAACCCTGTCTACTCTAGGATCACTTTAGGTATATTTCGAACACAAGTCCCTCTGAAAGTGACTAAAAGTACCCCATTTTCAGCGTTATTAGAAGATTCCGGTTGGTACAAGCCTAACTATGAAATGGCTGAAGAGCTACATTGGGGCAAGAATTTGGGATGCGATTTTGCGATGAAAAGTTGCGGAGAGTGGATCAAAACGCGGAGGGAAACGTAAGAAATGTAAGTTTGTCCTCAAAATTATTCCCAATTTTCAGACGACAAGATCCATACCCATTTTGCTCAGAGATTAAGCATGATGGACAGAAATCTTTGGCGGTTACCAGGTAAATTCTAAAAATCGATATTTCTAGAGGTTTTTTTAAATCAATTAAATTTTAGATGCACCGCCCAAAGGGACTCCTTAGCCCTATGCAATTTGGTGCCTTATAAGAAAGAGTTGCCCTCGCAATTTCGGAACTTCGACGAATTACCCGGAGTGGGCCAGGGGGGCACGAAATATTATGGAGGCTCAGTAGAGTTGGCCGATTTTTGCCCGTATATTCAGGTAGAGAAATTTGATTTGGTTTAGACAAGTTAATCCACTCATTAAATTTAAAGTAGAAAAATGTGTTTTAACCATGATAATTTATTCTTAAACTTAAGAAAAAGCCGATCCTCATCAAATATACTATGCAAATTTTAGGAATTCGAATGGCGTTTGATAAATTCGAAAGAGCGTCGCGATTCCCGATGTGAACTAGAGGGAAATAACCGGGAAGGAGAGGATATTTTGGAGGTTTTCCGTTAAATTAAAAAAGGCTCACAATCAGATTTAAAATTTTAGGTATACGGCCCCTCCTCTAAATGTTTCGACTTCGCTGAGCCTTGGAAGGAAAGAAAATGTGGCCGAACTCGACATCTTTCACACTATATGGCTGGATGCTATGAGGTAATTTCAAACAACGTTTTTAATCGAGGTTATGAAATAAATTCAGTACACCTGCACTAACGGGACATTATATATTGGCGTGCATAATACGACCGATATGTACCCATGCTATGCGATGGGACAGCCGATACATGTTAAAAAGGTAAGCTTAAAAATGAGATATTTTTAAAAAGTAAACAAAATTTTAGATTACTGATGGTTGGTTAAGAGAAGGAACGATAGTTTGTCCCGCCTGCGATCAATTTTGCTCCGATTGCCAAGTACCAATTGACGTACCCACCTACATAGGTCAGTTAGTGCAGTGATAAAGTTTCCGATCTTTAAAATTTTGGTGAAAGTTAGGATCTTAGTCGGTACAAAATGTTCTCGCAAAAACTTTTTTAAATTAAAACCATTTGGCTATTTAGCTATGAAAATTTCAGGTGACCCCGATCTCGAAGAGCCTTGCTCTACAGTAAAACTAGGCGTTCTTACCGTTATGCTAATTTCTACGGGCATTCATTTTCTAATAGGATTTTTCTAATCCAATTTGTTTCTCTTGAAATACCCCCGTTCTCCTACAAATTGCAACTTTTTCCTCGAGCTTCTCAGAATCTCTCCATTTTCACCGCTCTCTATTCTACACGGCTCAAGCGTGTAACGCAAGGAAGCGTATTCCATTCATGACAGTGTGGCATAGTTGATAGCGAATTAAATTTTCGCTTTTTCTTGAGCGATAAGCGAGAGATCGCCGGTAGAGAATGCAAGGGAATGCGAAAAAGTTGCAATTTTTGGGGCAACGGTAGTAATCATTCTATCACTTTACCTAATGAATATTCTGAAAGACGGGTTGTAGAACGGTCAATCAAAATTTGTCTAATATTTCATCGAAAGATTTCACAATTTATCCAAGGTTTGTAGGACGTTTAGACCGGTTTTAACAATTATTGTGCATAATTAAAATATGAATGTTCTTTCTATGTATTGCTAAAAAAAATCGACAATCGTTTGACATTTACGCATTCCGGTGACAAGGTTGTGTTGAAATAATTATTTATTTATTTATAAAATAAACAAATCAATATTTGTCATAATTTGAAAATATATAAAATATTTTAATTAGCACCGTTAACATCATGCACAACATTTTTCGAGGCTTGATGCGCTTTTTCGGCATGGTCCAGAAGTTGTTCGGCATCGTTTTTCAGCTTATTCTGATGAAGATCAACTTGCTAAGAATAATATTTTAATCTTAAATTAATATACTTGAATACTTACCTGATTTTGCACAGCATTGGCCTGCTTTTGTCTTTCTTCTTCTGCCTTCAATTCGGCTTCCGCGGCTGCTAACTCTTGTCTAAGCTGTTCGACGTACTAAAGAGTTTTTATATTTTAGGTTCGAAATTAAAGTTAATATTTGTACGTCATGCATTTGAGTATCATCCCGCTTTCGTCTGCACTCAGCTTTGCACTGTTCGTAAGGGTCCAAGGCCTGAATAGAAATTTTAAAAATCGGAAAAAGAACAATTCAAGCCTTCAAAATTCCGGGTCTTTTGACATTTTTATGAGTATTGATCTGGACAGGGGGCTGTTCAGGATTGTTATTTGTGTCCTGCAATCAACTTGTATTTGTTTTGAATTTGGCGTTAACTTTAACACTAGATTAAAGATATTGACATATCTTAATGCTATAATTTGAGTGTTGTTTATTACTATGACTAAAGTTTATGAATCTAGTACCTGGTGTGGCTCAGAGTGCTGATGTGGGTGAACCTCCACCACTACGGGCTCAGGCACTTGAACCTTTTCATTTTTCACCCTGAATATTTTTAAATCTCAAGAAAATTAAGATTTATTGAAAATCTCACCAAATTTTTAAGAAAACCTGGTGAAACTTGAAAGAAAAAAATCAAAGCTTAAATTACTTGAACTTCTTCGCTGAAATGATCGAAATAGAAATAAAAAAGAATAGGGTTAAAGTAAAATATCGCATTCTGAAAAAGAAATTTTAAAATAGAAAAAAGGTGGTGATAAGTGTGCTGCTCGATCGAAAAAATACGGAGATAACGATTTTCCAGCCTTTTCTATCATTGAACCTCTCCATAGGGTTTTCCCTATTCGATTTACAGATAAGACGATGTTTAACGCAAGCAAATTATTGCTTTTTGCGTGAGCAAGGTTTTTCCATTCATTATCTATTATCTACCAAAATAATAATATCATGAGATCACGTGTTTAGATCTAATAATATTGATTTATCAGTTATTGTCTCTATCATCACGCTGCTATGGGAGATCAATATTTTGCATATTTTTTTGTAGTTTATTTAACTATCAGAATAAATCAATTCTGATCCTAAGAAACCAATGAAAAGCCTCTAAGTGTGCCAAAAACGATTAAGTGCTTAATTGGTAAATAAATAGATACGAAAAGCTATAAAACTATCGTGAAATTCAAAGAATACCGTAATTCCCTCAAAATAAAAATCTAAATTTTTAAATTAAGGGCATACAGTGGTGAGTAAATTTGAATAGCACTGATATTTTTAAGGAGGAACCCATAAGTTACTATGAAGATAAACTCTATCCTTTGATGAGAAAGCAAGATATAAAGAGACGAAGTCTTGGCGTAAGGGCGTTATCTGAAATTTGAAATCACTACGCCATTTCACCAATACTTAGCGAAGCTTGATTGATAAAACAGAGATCAACGTAAATTTAGAATAATTACTGATAAGAGTTCAAAGTATACCGTGGCTTTGTAAAATTTCTGTAAAGTACTGCAGATTTAAAAATAAAGCTAACAATTGAAAAGGCTAAAATTTCGTTAAGTGGAGCGGAATTTCTGATGATATAAAGGTTGGTTAAATCAAAGAGGGTGATGAATGATTTTGTACCCGTTTTGCGGAGAAAAATTGAGTACCCTATTGGAACGGTGAATTTAGTAATACAGAATGGTATGAGACGAAAACGCTATCACAAATTGTTTCGAGAATGGGATTTTTGGGGGTCAAGAAAAATAAAGGAAAACAAGTTTAGGATAAAAAGTAGATTTTAAAACGAAGACAAATTTTAGCTCATTTCGTTTTCCCTGCTTGGGGCCGTCAAAAGAACGTCATTCCCTTTGCAAATCTCATTCGCATCCTGAAAGTTTGACTTTTCGACTTCTTTCCAGAAAAGAACTCAATCTCCCCACCTTTCTGAACTTGGACAGATTCTGCGTGAAGTTGTCCTTGTTTCTCACGGTCAGATTGGTCTCCACTCTCTGCATCAGTTGGTCGAAACCCTGAAAAGTGATCATAAATTTTCGGGAAAAGATCAACATTTTTCTTACAATATTCAGTTTCTCCTTCTGAGCCTGGTCCAATGTCGGGGTATTGAGAATGTCCTGCTTCAAGGCCTCATACTGTTCCGGCTGAAAGATCACATTTTTTTAGAAAAGAGATCAATTTTAGAAAGTTTAAAAATATTTGCCTGCATTAAAATGAGTCCGAGCATGGGACGAGACATGCTCCATTGGCATTTGACCTCAGAGAAAATGATGATGTGGAAGAAGGATCGGAGAAGCTGAAAAGAGATCTAAATTTTCAAAGCAAAAGCTGATCTTCATTGAAGAGATAAAATAATTCCAGAAATGCGGCTATTTCAATATATTTTTCTTCATAAAATAATATGGAAAAATGAAAGATAAATTTTGAAAACCCTACCTCGGCCATGATATTGGAGTTGTTCTTGACGGCAATGAGGATGTTATCTCCCTCAACCTCCTTCGTCAGATTATTCTGAATGGGCGTGGTCCTCGTCAGGCGACGGAAGATGTACGTGAGAATCGTGTCCAGCGTCGCGCATGCAGACGTGATGATCATCGAGTCTGCAATTATTGAAATGAAAGGTAAACATTGCAGAATTAAAAAAAATATATAATTTTACTATAGTATTTTTTCTGTATGAAATAAGATGATGTGAAGACATCTTTCTTCAATAAAATCATTTCAATTATAATTTTTCTTCAATGGACATTTTTAAAAAATGAAAAAAAAAACTTAATATGATAAAATAGACAAATTTTAGAGATTTTTTTTAATGACAAATTGAATTTAACTTTATTACTTAATAAATAATTTTGTTTTTCATACCCAAACTCGCAATCCCATTGTGAATTGCCCTGACAAGTGTGACGAAGATCTTCTCGTCCAGGTTCGAGACGAACACCATGTTGTCCTGCACCAGGTGCTCCAACAGACTGTAGAAGTTCTGCGCAATTTTCGTGTAGGTCTGCAAAAATTAATATAAATAAAAAAAAACTAAAGCATAAAGTTTTTTAAAATGTACCAGAAGCTCGTCCTCAGGAATCATAACGAACAAGTTAATGATGGTTTGGAGGACATCATTCAGACAGGAATCCCCATACAAGTGGAACACGCCTGAAAGAGATCAAAAATTTGTGAAAGAAGATCAACACTTTACCGAAGGGAATATACTGCCCGACCAGAGCGCTCTTGATTGCGAAAAAGATTATGCCGATGTTCTTGTAGACGTCTTTGTAGATGCGGTCCTTCGGGACGTCTCGCATACGCAAAATGCTCTCGCCTGGAAGAGATCGAATTTTCAGAAAAGATCACAATAAAATAATTACCCAATTTGGTGACGATTTTTGAGATCTCCTTGAACAGCAAGACCGCCGAGCAGGAATTCATTTCGAATTTCAGCCGCTGCTGTTTGTTTTGCGACATTTCTGCGAGAAGACGACACACGGGGGTGACCACCTGAAAATTGGTTATTAAAAATAGCTTATTTCTAATTTGGATATTTTTCAATGCGGGGTGATATTTGCCTAGCAAAATTCTTACACTGTAGTTATTGGCTTGATAAACGCGAAATTTCCCAAATTTCAACCATTTCTAATCACTTTTTTTTCAAGCAAAATATCAACAACTATGATCTTTGAAGAAAAAATAGCCTCTTACATTCGGATCATTGGGCCATTTCTCGACGACGTAGTACATGATGTTGAACACGTTCGGGTAGCACCACTCGAACAGCAAAAGGAAGTGCTGCTTGGTGGCACAGGCATTCGAGATTCCCCGGATGTCGCGCATCAGACCGATTATGATTCGCTGAAGGATATCAGTTTTGATCTCTTTTTTGGAAATATGAATTTTTATTTAGAGAAAGATCATCTTCATTAAAATGCTTGATCTTTTTGAATTAGGAATAAAGACCTCCATTGGAAGAAATTCTACCTTCAACTGCTCCTCAGAAACCCCGTTGATATTTCCACTTGCTCCAGAAGCAACCTGGATCACTCCTTCGATGGTATCTAAAATAGATCTTTTTTGTAAACTTTTATAAAATTTGATCTCTTGTAAAGTTGATCTCTTTTCCCACCTGTGAGAGGCTGCACAAATTTGATGAACATGTCCTCGTTGTCGTTCAATTCAGTCGAGAGGAGACGCATCATCGATTCGTAGAAGATCGTGCGATGTTTCATTGAGCGAATGTCGATCTCGTGTCCGAGGAAGGGGAAGTGTTCCACCTAAAATAGGAATAAAAATGACGTTTTAGAAAATTTAAAAGGACGTTATAACTTTAATTTTCTAAAGTAAACGTCATAATTTAATATTAGGAAAAGGAATATCTTAAATCAAATTTTTAGAAAGGACACCTATATTTTTAACTTGTATAGAAAGGACGTTACACATCCCAGATGTCTAATAGAAAGAACGCCAATATTTAAATTTAAACGTTAGATAATTCCAATTTTTTTCCAAAAGGCATAATTTTCGAGTGAAAAAATAAAACGTAATAAATCTTGCCGAATGATTATTCAACAGCCTCTGAACCTCGTCGATTCTGAACAGTCTTCTGACCGCAGCATAGCCCAGGGAGAGGTCCTTCAGCAGGGCCAGCGAGAGTTCGAGGATGGTCTCCTCGTAGGACCAGTACTTCAGGTTGGTCAAACTGAAAGAAATATTGAATACAAAATGGGGACTTCATATATGATATATCCCCTATTCTGATAATCCCCTTTTCAAAAATCGAGCTAACGCAAAGCTATTGAAAAACGATTTTATCGAAAAAGAAAAGCTGATTTTTCATGAAGAATAATGTTAACCAAAGTTGACCCTTTCCTCAATACTCATTTTCATAAACTTCCTGTCGAAATTTGCATAGGTAAACATAGTGTGCACCGCATCTCGTTTATTCGAAAGCGTGTATTTTGTACATTTTCCTATAGAAAGGCAAAAATTTTTAATTTTTGATAAGACAAAAAAGTTAACAATGCTTACATTTTTCTGACGATGATTCCCAGAATCCCGTTTTCGTCGATGACGCCGATTTCCTGTTGTAGGCGCTCGTAAACTTTGCATCCTTTAGAAATTTGAGAGTACTTAAATTTCTCCCATCATTTTTCCAACCTGATTGATATTTTGAACGCGTTTCGCTAACCTGATCCATGATGTAGGCTCTACGAAAATGTTCGAGAGCGTGGATGAAAGCCACCTGCAGAAATTAGCATAAATCCAGGGAGAATAGCGTTTTATCGTAGTTTTTTTCGAGAATAAGTAATTTCAAGAAGGAAGATGTAGAAAATCATAAATGTTCCTAGGAAAGACGAATTTTTCAGGAAGAATATAGAGTTTATTAGAAGAATATAAGAATTCCCTGAAATTTCGAGCTTTTCCAAACAAACCTCCAATTTCTTGTTGCCCTTGAGCGGAAGGCCGTTGTTGTTGGTCCCCAAAGCAATGCGCTCATCGTTCAGGCGCATCAGTTTTATGACCCTGAAAATTTTTAAGTTTTAAAAATTATAGGAAAAATAACAATTATAGGACCTTGTAGATAATATTATTTTTGTGAAAGTTTTCTCTCAGATTCAGTATTTTTTAATCTTTAAAGTCCTTTACATGAATTATTTTTAGCCTTTAAAAATATTCATTTAAACTTAGTAAATCAAATTTTCTTATTTCAAATCCAGTAAATTTTACCTAGCGAAAAGCTGCCCATCGTAATTTTCATGCTCTTCATTCGAGCCCTCCGCAGTCTTTCCGAAAATCGCCGTCCCGATCAGGGTCACGAGCCAGGCCAGTCTGAGCTCGGCAATGCGCATGTCCATGCTCTGAAAAGAGATGTCACATATCCAAAGTTTAAAAAGGATTTCGTATATCCCATGCTATTCAGTACCTCTCCCCCTTGCTGGAAAATTCGGGCATTCTCGTCGAACGCAGAAGACAGCACTTTCATGGAGTGCGCGTAGTCGCATCTGGAAAGGTCGCTTTTTAAAGATTAAGATTGGTCTCTTCTAGAAAAAAGATATCAAAATTTCACCGGCAAATCACAGAGAGCTGCTCCATCATTTGCATGAGATTGCCATGGTCGTCCAGGGGGTCTTCTGCGCCTTCCCTAAAACGAGTACTAAAATAGACTATTGAAGCAGTTCAGTAAGACGACATGATAATGCATATTCTCTTTAGAATGTTCAAAATAATAGCGAAAACTATTCTAGTTTGTCAAAATAAACTGCTTACTTGACAACATTCTCGCAGTATTCGAGTCTGCTTTTGACGAACGCAAAGTAGATGTTGGGACAAGCGGTCTCGAGCATGTGCCTGTCCGACCCGGTCACATATGGGACAGAAGACACCATTCGCTGCCAGAACGTCATCAGAAAGTAGGACGAGTTTCCCGCGAACTCAATCATCTTAATTGCTTCATTTTTTTCATTTTCAAAAATCCTAGAAAATAAATCATTTTTAAATGAAAGGAAACACTCTTTCAAATCTTGAAAAATATAATTAAAATAAACATATTTTTCAGGAAAAAGTAATTGAAAATCTTCGGAAGAAATAAAATTTTAAAAAATTAAAAAATGAAATTCTCACCCCCAAACTCTGGACCGTAAAGTCGGCGATCATTGCCAGGACTGAGGCGTACTCGTTCGTCTTCATCAACTCGGCCAACTGGAAGTTCGTCTTCAGCCGCCCGACCAGGCGGCAGAACTCGTGGAATGTGGCCTAGAATTTTTTTTAATGTAAATAAATTATTCCCCATTTTTTAATCTTTATTTTCTTCACTTTTATTATCTATTTTTCTTGAAATCCGAATAGAAGGATAAATAAAGAATAAACTAAATATAAAAAAATGAATAAATAAAAACTAAAAAATGAAACAAGATGAAGAACCTGATCGCCCAACTTGCTGGGGTTGCTGAGCACGGACTTGATGCCGTTCACGAAGCACTCCAGGTAGGCCTGTCTTTCAGTCGCATTGAAAAGTGTTCTTCTCATTGAGGCCAGCTGGACCATGATTTGGAAGAGCTGAACTTTTATTTGTTTATTTTCTTTAATAAATTTTTAAGTGGAATAATATTGATAGAGATGAAAAATGGGTAAACTTTATATAAAAAAAAGATTATCTTTTTTCATTTTAAATTTAACCTTTTGAGTGCAAGAAGTCGGCAGCTCGCCGTACAGCGCGAAGCACATGCAGATGACTTTCCCGTCGACGAAAGCTGAAAAATAAAGAATACGTTTTTTGCTCAACAGAAATTTGCTAGAGAATTTTTGTTGAACAAAAAATGTACAATTTCTCTTTTATTATCGTCATTTTCATTATACATTCTAAGAAATTTTTCAGGGAGTCAAAATGAAAAAAGATCTCACAAAGCCTCCAAAGCGCGGGCACTTGCACGTTGTAATTGTCCTCCGTGGTCTCGTCCGGATTCGCACAGATGAAATCGAACGAAAGGCTGTTCAGAACGAGGTCCAAAGCCACTTGCACTGCTTCTTCCTGCAAATACTATGGGTTGCTATATTTTACACCGCCGTTACACCGACACTGTCTGTATTAGACACCGGATTTTAGGGTGAGGGAGTGTAGGCAAAGGGGAAAAATAATACAAAGAGCCGGTGTCTTTTACAGGCGACCAGATATTATTTTTTTAAATAATTTAAAAGCATAATTTATCCATATTTGGTCATCCAACTAGCTTTTTTCTCGAACTAAAAATTCGAATATGCGCTTTCTTCATAAAAGTTCTGGTCAGGGATAGTGAAAATAACATTAAATTGAAGCTGGAGAATGTTGATAAACTCGAAAATTTCCAAGTATTTGGATGAAAATTATAAAATTAGAGAATAAAACAAAACTAACCGAAACCTTGGCCCCGTTGACGACGATGGTCTCCAGATACTTGACGCCGAGTTTGTAAATGTCGTAGAGCATCGTATCGCGGAAAGAAGCAAGCGTGGTGCGGTGCGCTGAGACCGAATCCAGACCGACACCCTGAATATTTTTTTAAAAATCGAAGCAAAATTTGAAACCGAATAAAATAATATTTTCCAAGTAAAATTTTGAAGAACAAAATTCAAATAAATATTCTTACACTGTTCATGTCCTGAATCAGAAGAGCCAGAATCTGCATTGCAAGGACGCTCTCCGAGAAGTTGTTCTGAGAATAAAGTTTTTTGAAGAGTTTTTGAAAATGAAAAGTAAAATACCGATTTCGCAGCTTCCATAATACTCTTCACCTGCTCGTGAAAGGGGTATTCCTGAAATTTTTTAAATTAAGAAAAAAATAAAAATTGCCTGCCTGATTCGATCCCGAGGTCCTGTAGAGCCACTCCTGTTTGACGATTCTGACGAACAACTGACAGAGGGAAGTGACAACATAGGCGGGAAGGGAAGACGCTCTTTGTCCCAGCTGAGAGAGAATGTACCTGCCTGAAAAGAAGAAAAATTAATGGATACCTGAAGAATACCCGCATATTCAATTTTCTAGGAATTTATTTCCGCATTTTTTCAATTTTTCAGGACAAACCCAGTTCCAATTTCTGTTCCGGCCGAATGGTGACCTTCTGATTGATGTACTTCGTCAGAGTCATGCTTGCGACTAACGGACCGTAGGGAACCTAGAATATTCATTTTTCAAAAATAAAAAAAAACTTTCTATAGAAGATTGGAAAAATTTGAATTTCTTTGTAGAAAATTTTTTTAAATCCAAATTTCTCTGATTTTTTTCAAATGTTTGCAGGAAAATCTCTCACTTCTCCCTGCTCCAGAAGCAGCATGCACGAACGAAGGCATTCTGGGGACTCGACCAACTGAGCCAAGTTCTCCTCGGCCTGTCGACGCACTGTCCCATCCGTGGGCGCGTACAACTGTCGGCATAGGTTGGTAAGGACCTGAAATTTGCTTCATTTTTCAATTTTTAATTTTATTTTCAGATTTTTCGGAAGAATAAGCAATTTCGGACATTGGCCATTTGAGGAAAAAAGTTCAATTTATTCTTCCCTAGGAAGAGCTGCACTCTGAAACTGGGAATTTCCAAAGAAAAATAACGAAAAATGACTTTTATTAAAATTTTAAAAAGAAATCCATAAGTGACCTCAAGCTCGGACATGACTTGAATTGAAGCGAGTTTCGATGTTAGTCGGTTGATCTTGTCGTGTTGTCGTCCGGCCTTCAGAATCCCACCACGTCACTCAGCCAACGAATCTCCTGTAGACGTGCGCAAATTCTGAAGCGTGATGATAAAAACGTGTGAAAAATCGAAACGGAAACCGTTTTTCGCGCTCGACATTTACGAGCTTCGCGAGAGAGTGAAATCGCGTTGCTTGAAAGAAAAGAAGTGGAAAATTCAAAAATCGTTCGAAAATCGATAGCAAAAAAGGCTTTCTATGTTTTCAAATGCGTAGAATTCGAGTTTCAGGTTGGAATTTTGATTTGAACCACACAACTTGGCACAATCTGCAATTCCACTATGCGAGGTTAATGATATTTCATTTTATTTCGTGAAGAATTTCGTGTCTAAAGTGGGCAATTATTCGCTCGAGATTCCTTATACCTGAGGGTTTAGAACTTGTCAGAGTATTCTGGACATGCTTATAGGGGAGGGCTTCCTTACTCATTCATTTTCTTTCTTTCTCTCTCCCTTCTCGCCCCTTTTTCACCCTCTCTAGCTATATTTTGTTGCTACAATATCTAGTTTTGCGCATGCGCGCATCCATATGCCTTGGGAGACGTTTTAGCTTTTGCCTTTTTCTTTGTCTTCTCTGTTTCTCTTTCGCCCTTTTTCACTCTTCACTTATTTTCCTCTTCCTTTTGCCCATTTTCGGTTAACCCATCACATATACCGTTATATAACGTTGATCTTCGAAAATCCATTCTGGCTAGTGGTCAAATAATCAATGTGGTATTTTTGATCGGTTAAAGTTTATATTTTTCATGTGTCAATGGACTTTTGGTATGATAAGATATCACTTTATCTTTTTTATCAAATTCAATTAGCACATTTTTGATGTGATAAAATTTCCTTTCAAACATCTTATGCTGTATCAAATCTGGGTTGATTTAATTGCCTATGCTTTTTTATTATTAGCATACCAAAAATAGTTTGTTCCATGTCACTTTCATTACATAACAACGAAAACACTTGAGAAATCTCAAGAAATCTTGATATTTGGTAGATTAGAAGCCTTTTTAGAAATGGGCATGAAGATCAAGCCTGATCTCGAAAAAGGGAGAGACTTATTTTGGCCGTAAAAAAGTGATGATGTAATAACCGTTCATTATATCCTTATTTATCTGCATTTTAGATCTAAATTAGCCTTTTTGTTAAGATCGAATTAGCTTCACGTGTTGTAACAAACTTCATTCTGCATTCTGAACCGTACTATAAATTACTCTTCCCTTTATTCTATAGAAAATTTCCTATATCCTCTAATCTTTAGACGATCTTGAACTGTACTATAAAATACTCTATTTCACATTATGCAATCTTCACTTTCCTGTTGTCAGGAGATCTTATATCTCTTTTTTCAAAGTTATCGAGATTTCATATATATCCGTTATTTTCATATCATATCTTTTATTCAGATCTAAGAAAGCAGCTCTCTGGGTCATTAGGCCATCGCTCGTCGCCGGACGCTAGAGCCGGACAATTATTCTCCGGATTTCCTATATCCCTGGATATCTTCGAATTCCTCAGGATTTCATATATCCCCCATCAGAATGAGAATATTATTGATATTCTGCCTGATATCTATAACTCATGGATTAACGGTATTTCAAATTTTCTATTTTTGACATTTTAAAAAAGTCGTTGCATAGGAAATGGGATAGGGCTTGATAGGAAATAAGCTTTAAAACTTTGAAAGTTTAAAAGTGCCATTTCGCATGTAACGATTTTCTAGCTTGAAGAAATTTGTGATTTAAAAATTTTAGTCCCGGAAAAATTACCTGACAAATAGGGTGACTGTGGGTTATATTGATTTTGATAACGATGAGACTGAAACGGAGCAGGTTCAACCAACTTCGAATGTAAGACCGGAGATCATAACCTCGAATCAAAAGACTAATGCTATCAAGAAGGTAAGTAAAATGAAATTTTCTTAAAAATGATCTATTTTGCATAGTTTCTTAACCCTATTTTCTGAGAAAACTAGATAATGAATTACTTTGGGATATATCCCTTGAACTGTACTTTATTCCGCAATACTAAATTTATGAGAAAAAACTAGATTATCCAATATCTTCGATGGATTTTGCCATTCGTTGAATTACTTTATTCTTCAGTTCAAAGGTGTCTAGAAAAACTAGATTCTTTCATACCGTTGACATTAATTTTACATTATGCAACTTCCTTGAACTTTTCTTATTCCTCAATACAAATTCTCACAAAGACCGGATTTTATTACTTTGTTTAAATTTGCCTTTGTCTACGCTTTTCAATTGAATCGTTACTTTACCGGATATAATTTTCCTCCTTTATTGGATTCCGACAAGTCGAATTTCCGCGTAATTGTGGCACATGCATTACGTTGGAATGCATCCTTTGGCACGGCTGGAAACTTTCGAGGAGAGAAAGATGAAACGTCAGTTGGAATAGGGGATTTCGTCGATGAAAAGAAAAAAAGAGGGAGAAGAGGAAAAAGGAAGAATAAAATGGCAGCTTAAAGAAGCAATTGATAAGGAAATCTCGCGCGTTACTCAACTAGTGCCCGGTTCTTGCGCTAAATCCCCTCCGACTTTCCATGTTTCTTCCCCAAATCCCAGGATAACGCAATCTATGGATCAATAGAAAGCCTTGGAAAATCCGATTCATGCAAAAAGTTGGAAAGAAAGAATAAGAAAACAGTTGTTTTAACAAGTGCGTTAAGTGAAGATCAGCTTTTCTAACGGTTTAACCATAGGAAAATAGCGAACATTAATCGTTTTTAACGGTAAATTTAAACCTGTGCACGCGCAAAACTTGCAAATCACAGATGAGTCATTTTATTCGATAGCATTACGGAAGATCAGGCTTTTTTCTTTGAATCATTCATTAAACCATAGTTTTGACCATCAAAATCATGACGAAATAAGATGTTTTTATTTTTAATCGGATATGTTGAACCAGTTTTGATCATGACGGTAAGAGAAATAACATATTTCACATCTGAATCATAGATTACGACATTTTTCATGAAGATCAGCTTTCACCGACTAAAATTATAAGATGTTTTCATTTTTGAATCGAGGATCATGCTTCTTCGTCATGTTTTTTGTTGTAATGAAGATAGACTTTTTCCAAATAAAATCGGCGTTTAAGTTCGAAAATCAATAAAAACCTTGGATTTTGAATCGATCCCGGGGTTTAGTCGAGATCATTTACAATCCTCTTCAAGCCACTCAACGAATTTTACTGTCTTTTACAAACTCGGACTAATTTTCCGCAAACTTCCGAATAAAATCCACAACTTTCCTCCATTTTTCCTTTCCATCTCCACTTTTTCTTTCGATAGTTTCACTTTTCTTAATTAAGCTTCGCTTTCTTCGATTATAAATCCTGCCAACCCTATTTTGGCTGCTGCCATTTATGATGACGGATAAAACCAAACAGGATTGCATAAATCCGCTATTTTTCTCCCCCCTTATTGTTCAGTGGAATAGAAACCGTGATACGAAAAATGGGGCAATTAATTAAGAAAAAGACGAATGACGTAAATGTTAGTCATGAGAATTAAAAGAAAAAAACTAAGACATCATGTTTTAAGTGATCAAATTTCCAAGGTACTTATAGTTTGAAATATCGAAATTTAGGAAGACCTCCCTATGCCGACTGAAGGAAAACCTCAGATCTTTGAACTTCAAAGGGGCTATAAGACCGAGGGTAATCATAAGATCCTATCTTTTTTTAAAAGAGCATTTTTTAAAGATGTTGCCGATAAAAAGATCGCCGGTCCCTTTACTTCCGGCGGAGCGAAGGCGAGGGGCGTAAAATCCGAAATTTTTACCGATGTACCCATCCCGGTTCAGTTTCAGGTATTTTTTTGCAAAATTAAGAAAAGCTTAAATTCAAAATTTCAGAGCAAGCATAGACCAATAACGATGTACAATAATAATAGTAACAGTAATCAATTTGGAAATTTGGAGTATGCAGCTTTACCGCCTCAGAGAACTACGGAGAGCGTAAATTCTGACAATTTATTTTAAAATAAAATTTAATTTTAATTTATTTCGATATAAATTGCAAACTTGAATCGTAATTATTTAGGCTAAATATTTTTAAAATAAAAATGACATATTTTAGATTTAACTCAAGAAGATCTAAATCTAGCTTATAAATAAAAAAAAGTTAAATTATTTTATTTTATTCTTAAAACTCTAAATATAAAATTTTTTTTAAATTTAGCCCAAGAAACCCTCAACCCTAGCCTATCCCTTGCATCCATCAAGCAATAAAGAGTTCTCTACCGTCTCAATTAGCGCGCAACCCCTAGTCGACGCCAACTCGGAGGACTATCGGAAAATGTTCCCCGAAGAGTCCTGGAGTAAGAGTGTCGAGTTGGAACAGGAGGATGAGGAACCAGGTTAAATTAGGATTCTAAAAATGTTGCACGAGAAATTGCCCATTAACAAGCAGTAGTATTGTGTAAGACAATAAAGTTCGCGTATTTAGAAATTCATTAAGTTTTTTATTATAATAATTTATTACGACTGCATTTTAACTATCGGAAGATGGATTGAATTTAGTTTCGCTCTAAATTCGAGATTTTCAGGTCGAACCCTAAATCGAGCTAACGGAGAGAAAACCTTCTCTTTGGATGACGCTCCTGAAAATGCCAACTCCGAAACTTCTGTGGTAGATCAAGAGTTGAAAAGGCTGGAGTTAATTAGGTAACTCGAATTTAATTAGGGCAATTAATCCGAGTAATTAACCTAATTATAGTGGAAGAGTAGCCTCGAGAATGAAATTGCCGAAACACGTCGCGAAGATCAATACGAATGGAGATCGGGAGGAGTTCTTGAGGAAGAGGGCGAGTTTTGAAATTTTTCGAATTGGAATGTGATCATTTTACGATTTTTAGGAAGAGGAACTTGACAGAGCTAGAAAAGAACTATTGGAACAGAAGGAAAAACGGACCATGCTTCAGGTGATTAATTTATGCCTTTTCTAACCTAGGAAGACAAATATCAAAAGAAATAATAGTTGTATCTAAAATTATGGATAAATATCCTAGAATTTATATTTCAGAGACGTCAAATGGAGCTCCGAAAAGCTTTGAAAGAACAAGAAAGAAAGCGATTAGAAACTGAAAAACATAATGCCGAGAAAAATCTAAAATTACTGAAGGAAAAGGAGGAAATTGAAGGGTGGGTATTTTACAAATCCCAAAGAATAAAAGGGTAGCTTTTAAAAATTAAAAGAGTGCACTTTAGGAAAATTCGCGAAGAGCGACGACTTCGTATTGAAGCCATTCGGAAACTCGAGCAGCAAAGGGAAATGAGAAAGAAGGAAGAGGAAGAATTGAATAAAAGACTCCGGGATCTAAAACGATTACAGGTATTCGATTTAAATTAAATTAATAAAAAAACTCATTCTTATTTTAGGTGGAAGAAAGGAAAAGACGCCTGGAAAGTGAAAGAAACCTCCTGAAGAAAGCCGACGAAGAAAGACAAAAAGAAGAAAAGGAGTTGCAAGAGGAGCTTGCCAGGTACATTTTATAGTTAGAGTAGAAAATAAAAGATCTCCTAAAAGACCAGATCCATTAAATTAAAGTCTAGGGCTTATATTTTAATTTTTAATTCAGGCAAAGAATTGAACTCGAAAAGCAGGAGAAATTAAAACTGCTTGAAGAAGAAAGAAACAAGAGGGAGGAATTACAGGTTGTTCTTCTTCATTAATTTAATTTTGTATAAAACATTTTCAGAGACTCCGCGAGAAAGAAGAAGAAGAAATGATGAAACAACGTGAGAGAACGCTGAAAGAGGAAAAGAGATTGGTAGGATTAAATTATAGCATTTCAAATTGGCGTATTAAACCTTAATTTGCTAAAAATTAGCCAGTTCCATTTTAGGAAGAGGAAAGAAAGCGTATGGTTGTCGAGATCGAGAGACGTCAACGAAAGTGGGAAGCCGAGAGACAGCGCCAGATGGAGGAGAGATTAGAGAGAAGAAAGGCCAGGCTGAGCAGACTGTTTTCGAGATCCAGTAGCAGGGAGCAGGTAGATTTATTTTAGCTTTATGGATACTTGAAACTATTAACCTATTTTAGTATTGAGATATATAAAAACACTTTTAGAATGGCTATTATTGAAATGTACTTTTAGATGACCATAAATCCAACTCGAAGAGCTTCAAAATCTTTTGAAATTCTATCATCTGAAAGCGATGACTCTGATGCGGCGAGGGAGGACACTTCGCAAAATGTCAGATTCAATTTTTTCTCATCTTTTCATCGAAAGATAAAAATAATTTTTAAAATTATCAAAATTACTTTTAAATAATTTAAAACTCGTCGAATTTTTCACAACCTACCTAATTTTTTTAGTCTGAAGGCCGAAAACATCGCCGGCACAGGAGACTGAGAAAAATAGTCGTCAAAGACACTTCGAACGACGTTAAAATGACTAGAAAAGCATTCTCATCGGAAGCGAGAAATGACGACTCGGAAAGATTTTTGGGCGGTTGGGCGAGCACGGAAAATCAGACGGTAAGTATGATTTTTTTTATCAAAAGAAAAAATGATAAACTTGAAAATTTGAATTCTCCAAAAGAAATTAATTCAAAATTGGATCTTATAAAGATTTTTAAACCAGAAGTAAACTTAGTTATCTTCAAGAATTCGAAGTTTTGAAAATTTAGACCCTACCATTCGCCATATTCTCATCAGCGGAAAGGATTCATCCCAAACCGAAAAGTCCCATGAAGTGCAGCTTTAAAGATTATTTTAAAAATAAATTAACCTAAGGGAAATCTCGATGAGCCCATCACCGGCGGAAGGAAGTTCTCGAAAGCCAGATTCAGGAGCTGTTACCGCAGCCCCGATTACAAGCACCACTTCGGTACTGACAAATTCGAAACCACAGGTATCACTTCATAAGTCATTTGGCCTAGGGAAAAACTAAACTATAAATTAAACAAAAAAAAATCGAAGATTCATTAGATTTTGAAACCTCGAACTACAAATATTCAAGTTTAAATTAAACAAAATATGAATTTGATTACAGGACGATTCTGGATATACTGATGCGGAAATCAAGAAGTACTATGAAAACTATTATAATGAGTGGTACAGGTTAGTCATCTTTAAATTATCATCTAAATACTTTTTAGCACCTATTTTTAATGATTCAGAATAACTAAAATTTGAAATTAACTAGCTATTTTTTAGAAGACACAACAAGACTAAACCGACTTCGAAAACCACTAAAGCTACCACGACCCAGACGCCAGTTACCCTCGCTACGCCCACTACTCAACCCCATCAACCTCTTACCCAAGCCCCACCTCAACCTCTTCCCCAAGCCCCGCCTCAGCCTATGGCACTGCCGAATGGTCGAATGGTAAGATCGTTAAGTTTTTTTGGGAAAAATATTAATTTAGATCCAAACCGAACCGCCGACTAATGCAAGGAATTACAACGCACTACCATCTGCACCATACGGTCAACAGTATGCGCAATTACCGCCCCAAGTGAATGGTCCAGTCCCTGTAAGCTATCTTCTCTTTGAAAAATAGCAAATTTGAAATTTAGCTACCTTACATCATGGGCCAAATACCCTTGGGTCAAATGCCTATGGGAAGCGGAGGAAATCTATTCGTAAAATTTTAAAAAACTTTTTAATCTATGCTAATTTTTGAAAAATTAGGGAATAGTGGACCCCCGTCAAAGTATGGGAAACAATGGTATAACGAAGGACCAATTAGACAGAACCTGCGACGCTATAAAATTGGCGACAAGGGCCTTTGGAATCAAAGATGCCTACACGTTTGCGAAGAAAAATTGCATGTTCATCAAGATGTATTATCAAAATGTGAGTTTTTAAGGAAATTGAGCTAACCTTCATGGAAACTTTAGTTTATATTATAAAAGTTACATTTTTCATGAAATTTTGATGTTTATATAATGAAGATCACCTCTTTCTACTACCAAATTAATATCTTTTCGCAATTTTTTTATTTCAAACATGAAGATGGTCTTTTTAACGGTTTATTTTGACATTTCTAATCTGTAACTCTAACTTTTCAGGTTACTTGTGACCAAATAATGCACGTTATCGAATATTGTGGACCGAAACTCAAGGACCACCGAAAATTAAAGAGATCTTAAATTATTTCTCCTAATTTTATCTTATTATTTTAGCTTTTAGGACTGTGTCTATTCAATTTTTAATATTCACTTTGTTATATCCTCTCTAAAACGTATCTACGGGTATATTAAACCTTGCCAATTTTGTATGATATTCAGCTTACGATGATGCAATATTTCGTCATGTTTTAATCCGCTTTTTTTAATTTAAATAAAATAATATTTAATAGTAATCTTAGAGATCTCACATTTGCGCAGTAAAATGTAAAAATAACAGAACATAATATACATATACCATTGAAAACTGCAATTTATAAAAGTAGTACGATAAAATCTATTAAATAAAAACAAGAATTTCTAAGTTTCGTGTTTTTATTTTTCGCTGTCGTACTATTTTTATTAATTTCCTTTAAAATTGGAATATTCAGTTCAAATTTAAAGTCTATAACTTGTCGGCATAATTCTAGGCATTCTCATCGAAGTCGGATCGGGATAGGCCATCGGTCCTTCAGTCACGGTACGAAGTCTTGGTATAACGATTCTGAAGTTAACTTCATTTTATATTTAAAGTTTTTTTTTGTAAACTTCAACATATAATTTAAACTAAATTGTTATTACGAAGTTTTGACTTGAGTTTTAAGGAACCTATTGATGCTAAATGCAGTTATGACTTGCAGTCTATGGAGTTTATGGAGTTAAATTAGAAGCTAGTCTTGAAGTTTGTCAATAGTGATACTTAAGTTAATCGAAGCAAAACTCACGGATCAGAAAATGATGAGGTAGGTATAGCGGGGTCTATGGCCATTGTCGGGGCGGGGTCGGTAATTTCCGAGGCTCTCATAGAGCCATCAGAGTCTCTCCTACTAGCCTAAATTTAAATTATTCATTATTTATATTATTTTTAGAATTATATAAATTTAGCTGTCTATTTTTTATTTACTATAATTTAATCTAAGTATACCCTCTCCTTTCCCCTCCAAGAGAGCCAATAAAATATAAACGACAACAAATGCACGGCAAATGTGAAGAAGCTATAGCACACCATAAAAATACATACTATTCGGGCATCTAAAATATTAAAAAATGAGAATTTATAATAAATTAAACTATTCACTTTGTTTAGCGAGATTTATATATCCTTTCCGAATTAAATCTTGACCGTAAGTCGATGAGTACCAATTATAAATTAAACTTCGGCCAGTGAAAATTTCAACAAAGAAAAATACACCACCACCGAAAAATGCTGCTGCAGCTACGAACTAAATCAAAGTTTTAAATTCAGATTTTTAATTATTGAAAAAAAAAACATTATTTAATAATTATTTTATCCAAGATAAAACGAATTAAAAAGTCAATTTTTAAAATGATACAACCATTATATCATATTTATCAAAATTTAAATAAAATTCATGTAATAAATTAAATTTAAATTAACTAAATATAAATAAACATCTATTAAATATAGTTTATTAGAATATAAACCACCTGAGGCAAAATCGCAATCCCCATCCATTCCTGATTACGCTTATATAATCCGTAAAACAGTATTCCATAATAAACGACACCTAAGATTCAATCGATATTTTGCAAATCGAAAATCAAATTAGACTCACCAATTCCCAAAAATATGAAGGCGTACCAAACTTGTCCAATAATAAATAACAGACAATAGAAGAAATAAGACACCGCTGCTGTTAACGAAAACAACCACACGTATTCCTGAAAATGCCATAATTTAAATATCTGAAAATGGAGGACGAATATGGAAATGGTAATCTAAATTTTAGAGAAAAAAAAAAAGTATCTGAATACCATAGATGGTAAATCTTACCATATTTGTAAATTGATGCTTCATTTTGCCGTACGGTAACGTTTCAGAAACATCGTCGTTGTCATTTTCCTGGGAATTTTCAGAGTGAACTGTCCACCGTTGAGTATGACCTCGTATCATTCTGAAATCGATTTTCATTATAACGAGACAACAAACTCTGGCATTCGATGTCGGAGTTTCGACAACAGATGTCAGATGTCAGATATCAGAGTTTAATATTGAAGAAAGAAACTTGAAAATTATATAAATCATTGAAAATAATCTATCTGATATTTGTTGTCGGTATTTAAAAAGAGTCCATAGCGTTGTTCAACATAGATAAGTCTATTATAGTGATGTTCAACAAAGCGTTTTTATATCAATTATTTTAATCCTGGAATTTAGGAAATAAAACGTAAACTTTATTTTTGCATTGAAGAGCTTGTCTAATCGAACCCAAAAAAACGAATTTACAAATTTCTGGTCCTACCTTACCCAATAACTTATCCTATCCTCTAGCCCTACCCTTTCTCCTAAAGCAATTCAATTATATTGGCATCCTTAGTTTATCACTGAACAAAAATCTCAATAATTTAATCTCTACCTTTGTTGAACAACATACGCCCTCCTTCAACAATATGAAAAGTGGCAGTTTACTATCGAAAAGAAAACCTAATCTTCATACAAATCCGACAACAAATATTGATTTATGCTGTTTGATTATAAAGACAACGATGACGGGTATCAAAATTTACTTCCAAGTTATTAAAAAAACACATCAAATTATTATTTAAAAGCTTATCTTCGTCAAATAAAATGAATAACTAATGATGATTCATAAATTCCTGAAGGATTATATTAAAATCAATTCGAAAACTCGAGTAATCGCATGCTTAATGGAGTATTAGAATTATCATTCTTCTAAGAACAAATAATAGAAAACGCTAAAAATTAGCTAATTGTCCAATTAGATTCTATTGCAAAGTATGGCACAATTGCGTAGTGAATTCTTCAAGAGAAGGAAAGAAAAACGGAGAAATATGACGACTTAAGAATAGGGAAAAGAGATGAAACTATTTGACAGTTTTTATGCAAAAGTAATAAAACGCATGGCAATTTGGTTCGGTCGTATCAATATGATAAGATGCTCTTAGCATTTGCCTCTAGAAATTTAACTGTTAGTTAAATAAAATCAGAAAATCTATAACTTCAGCGGAAAAGTATGCATGATAAAACTTCCCAATTATTACATGCAATTAATTTTGATGATAATAGATTATTTTATGATGTAAATTTATCACTTCCCTAGAATAAAATGGGGGAAGTTGAAATTTCATACATTTTTCGAGCATTATGAAATAAGCAAAATTTTGATGATATGAATGGAAAACTTGGAAGCAAAATTTAGGTGACTTATTACGCGAAGCTTTTCAAATTCTGAATCTTAGAGGTTCAGGGTACAAGATTACAAGTACATCATAGATAAAAGGCGCTTAGTGTCGGGGGAAGTGTCAAACATTTTATTTGAATAAAATCATGCTATTAGGTTTAAATTTGAAAAGAAAAAAATCACATATGTTTGAGTGAGTATTCCAAAGAAATTGTTAGGTACAAAACTTGTCGGGATGGCTCAAAATGTTGCAAACCTTATGTAGTATCCAGGTCTAGCATTGGTTTGCTCTCACGGTTTAAATGTCAAGAAAAAGTTCAAAAAATTGTAATCAGACTTATAGTGTAAGGGATACAGAAAATCGATCCTATTTTGGTTCTAGCGCCCTGAAGCAAAATCTTTTGGGACCTTTTCGCGTAAAACTATTTCTGGTTCTGATTAAGCATCATTTTCAGTCTTTTAATTCTACTCGATATCTATGAGCGTGCATTGCGCTATTAACGTAGGAAAAAAATTTTGCTAGTTTTCCAACTGAGTAACCTCATTTTGTGTTGCGTCATCGCTCGTCGAGATTGTTGCTGCGTTCAGTGAAAGTTGGCATCGTGAAAAGGATTGACAAAGGATGATGAAGGGTGAGTGGAAAATGCAGGAAATGATTGGTTTTCCCGAGAATTGATGATTTTCCTTCAACCACATTTACTTTTTCAAATACCTGTAAAAAATCGCGCAAATTTTACGATTTTTTCCCTTTAATTTTCGCTGTAAAATTTAAACATATTGTATAAATCGAGCACGTTTTTATTTCTTTCAAAATCGCTTACTTTTTAGTTACTTTGTAAGACCACGAAAGATTTCATGCCTTTCGAAATATTCTTTGATTTTATATACGAATATCGCTAGGCTGACTTCTGGCGAGGATATGAATTAAGTGCGCCCTTAGAAGGGCAGGAAACGCCAAAGAGGAGGCCACTTGCTATGAACGGCGACTTTTCGCATTTTCAATAAAATATCCTAGGCGATATTTCCATCTATCCTTCATCATTGGACATCATGCGAACGATATTTATTCGTTAAATTTAACGATCTTCTAAATTACTTCCTGTATTCTGGCCAACTTTTGAAAAAATGCTTTTCAACCTCAGCTTTTACTCTTCGGAAGTTTTTCCTTCCGTCTCTTTCCAAAGGAAATGTTTGTTTTGACACAGTGAAAGCCATCCAATTTCATTTCACTACAAGCAAATTCTTTTACGTCTTCACATTTTACTCATTTCAACGAGCGACTATTTCCATAATTACGAGGCTAGTAAACTAACTGGATTTTGTTTGAACAAATCTTTGTTTTTAGTTTTCACTGGACGTCTAAAAATACCGTTTTAAGTGATCTTATCACTCTAAAACCCCCTTGTTAACACCGATTTTTCAAGAGCTTTCCAAATTGTTTTAAGATTTCGGGTATGCTTTGTCCAAGTTTGGTCATGTTTTCATGGGAGAAATGATTATTTTTTGCAATTGCTTTATAGAAAACACTCATAAAATCCTAAAAATATTATTTTGGTAAAGTGCACATGATTACAATATACAAAAATATAAGGTCTACCAAAAATCTGCTCGATTTTACAAATAAACCGAAGTAAAATAAAAACTAGGTGTTTTTTCATTAATAATAGGGCGCATGCGTTCGTAACCTATCTACAACACTAATGGCTGGTGTCTATTTCCTCATTTCCTCGACAGATCGCTAATTTTCAGCCTGTAGCAGAGACCTTCTTATTTTCTTTGATTCCTCGCTCCGCCTCCTTTCTGAGGAGGGGGCATTAGCCTCATTCTACCATCCTCACAAAGGGGCAAATATCCGAAGATTTGATTGTTTTGACGATTTTGTCGAGGATATAAACCCTATTATTCGAGATTTATATGAAATCCTAGGATGTTTGATTTTATTCTTATTTGGAAAGGAGCTGATCTTCATTAGAAAATGAATGCATTTTTGGTGAAGATCAGATTTACTTTTTATTTATTTCTTTTTTCTTTTATGTTTATACAATTCAACATTCCTTATGAAGCTCAGCTTACGATCATAGTGTTCTTCATTCTTTATCTTCCTAAAATGGAGAAAACAAGTGGCGATATTTGAGAAGATCAACTTTATTATGCTACCTCTATTCATCCTTTGGCTTGTATTATCATGAAATTGAACAATTTTAATGAAGATCAACGTTAAATTGCTAGTTTTCGTCGTTCTTCTACTTTCTATGATCATCAAGTCGAAGTTTTTCGATAAAGATCAGCCTTATTCTGATCATACGCAACTTACTATCGGACATGACGCAATTAGGTGCGTAACATAAAGCCATTTGTTATCTCTTCTGCTATTGTAGACATATTAATGCCCTCCGGTGGTGTATCATTATTATTATTATTATTATATAAGTGACCAGTTTCTGGTCAGGAAAACACTTGGGGCTGCTTTATAGGCACTTGGCCCCGGGCCGACGCCTCCACTTTTGACTTCTCTCTACTCTCTTCACTTTTTCGTATCTCTCTCTCTCTCTTTCTCATTCGGATATTATATATCCTATATCCCTATGGCATATATACTGGAACTCATCCGTTTACATAAACTTTATACTTTATATATGATTAAGCATAGGCTGAGGAATCCAGGCTCTATACGGCACAACAATCTTGGCTGATTTTGTAAATTTTCTCCCCACGTGGGGACGCTGAAATTCTTATCCTCAAGTGCACGGCGCCTCTTATGTTGAAAATCGACAGCGCGTGTTCGGTTTCAAATTCCAAAGGGACCGGATTTCATATACCCCTTTATCATATATTGGAGATTTCATATTTCCCTTTCTTAGATATAAGGATTTCGTATGTCCTATTTTCTTATATATAAAAAGTTCGGTCTATCCATTTACAGCTTTGTAACCTGTAAAGTATACTTCTGTACCTATATGTGTGCATTAGTTCAAATTAGGTAATAGAGGAGAGTACGGCCTTGCGCGAAAGCGAACTGTATGTGGTGAAGAAAACATATAATTTCCTACCTCTCCATTTCATTTCCTTGACTTACCCACAAAACCAGGTAATTTCTTCTTGAAATTCGTCTACGTATTTTTCCGATGTGAACTCATTTTTTCGGCACAAATTATGGTAGAGAAGGTTCTTGAACTAACTAATTATTCTTTTAGATGGAGATTTTTCATAAACTTTTTAGAAAATCATTGAAAAGTGATAGAATTTCTTGGTTCTTACTTATATTTTTCCTATGAAAAATTAGATTTTCCATGAATTTCGAAAAATCTCGAGAAGAAAATTATCTTTTATTTTCCTGAAAATTGCCATAAGTGTCGTCAATTTTTAGGAAATATCGTTTATTGAGCGGGTATTTCAAAGAGGTCTGAAGTGAGTGGCGATATAGTCCGAGAATTTGAGAGAAGCGGGAGACGAAGACAGATCTTTGAGGACTCGGCTCATACAGAGAAATATAGAGGAAGACCTGTTTTCTGACGGTACTTCTAGAATGTGTGCTGTGCTTGAGCTCCTAGTACAGAATTAGAACTACTTTTGAAATACCATTTTTCATTTTTAAAGCTGGTCTTTACTATCATCGCTTAAGTGGAAACTTTAAAATTCGTTTATTTTTATAAGCTGATCTTCATCATTTTCATATATATATATATGAATTAAGAAGATTTTAAATGTAAGGCTCTTAATTGTCTACTAATTTTTATTAGTTAAAAGCTGATCTTCATCGTTTCTTTTTATTCAAAACGTGATCTTCATACCCTAAACTCTATATATTTCAACGATGACGCAACCTTAGAAAATACAGATAGTGCACTGAGATATGATGAAGAAGAGAAAAATAGGCTATGAATAAGCACTTCCAAACTTTGCAGAATGTTTGAAGCAGAAAAAATACGCACAGATGGTCGAAATTTTCGAAAATATCGAAAATTTGACTATCTT
Source organism: Diploscapter pachys (assembly GCA_002287525.1). NCBI lineage: Eukaryota > Metazoa > Nematoda > Chromadorea > Rhabditida > Rhabditidae > Diploscapter > Diploscapter pachys. The sequence continues at coordinate 85,935 of LIAE01010531.1, read as the reverse complement.
AGAAAGGCTCTAAACTACTCAAGCTATTAATATTTAGATCTAAAGTTACTAGACTTATAATATTTCAGTTGAAAGAGTTTTAATCTAGATTCTAGAACTATTTAGCAGACCGTATTTCTAAACCCTGAATATCAAATATTTAATTGCCACGTCTATAATAATTTAGATTACAGTATTAACTATAGCTAATCTTGTAATATTTGCTACGCCCTGTAATATTGACGAGCCACTTTAATGTGAAAGGGCGCCATCAGCACTTTGATTTGAAGCCTACTTGATGCGACTGATTGTGGGTAAATATTGAAATATATTGCGCGCGAGATTTAGTAGAACATAAATCATTAATGTGTAAAAAAATTTGGTGAATATCAGCTTTTTTCTATACTTTACATTTTAAATTTATCTAAAAAAAATTCATATATTTTTCTCTAATTAAATCGTGATTCATGAAATCTGAATTTCTCATACTATTTTCTTGATAATATGTAGAAAATCACTTTTTTCATTAAAAACGTATTTTTTATTAAGTTGAATTTTTATTTCATATAGTTCAAAAGTAGCCCCCCGTTAAATTCTACGAATATTTTGCATTTTTCTTGGAACTCCTCTCGAATTACCGCTATACTAATATCCTCCCGTTCTAAGCATATTGTTATGTTTAGTGAAAGTTAGAGAAGACTTTTATTTTTCTTTTTACCTTCTTTTTCTTAAACATATGCATCCCTTCAGCAAGGTGATATGCCATCGGGCTGTATATACAAAACACGAACATACCTCTTGCGTCATTATTCTTCTCAGAGACCCATTTTCTAGACCCAGTAGAACCATTTTATGTTATCATTTACCGAAGATACCATTTTCTAATTGCCTTTCTAAAAGATAATATTTCTAAGAAACCATTATTCGTTCTGAAAGCTACCATTTCCGAAGAACTATTTTCCCAAAATCACCAAAAACTACCATTTGCTACCATTTTACAAAGTCCCATTAAATCATGCCTACCATTCGAATTCAAATTATCGAAGCGCGAGTTAGCGGTCGCCATCAGATGCGAAGTTTCACTGAATGGCAGAGTAAGTTCAGCCCCCAATTATTAGCGGATTAGATCGGATACATGAAATCCCTTTGTTTTGGAAAAGGGTATATCATGTATGAAATCTCGGATTTAAGGGGATATATGAAATATCTTGTTCTGAAAAATTATAATATTTGATGTGGGTTGTTCTGTTTAAAAAGGGGATATATGAAATTTGCCCTTTGAAAATATTATCGATCTTTACTAGATTTTATATACTTATTGACCATGGCATAGATTTTTGACTTATCTTGCATGTAATCTCGATCCGTTTTATATATCCTTCTTTGAATATATGCAAATCTTTCTTTTGTCGTATTTTATGGGCCTATTTTCAACATCGTAAAATCGTTGTCGTGTCCAAAATAATGTGAATTTGATAATTGATGGCCATGAAAATATAGGCATTTTTCTAGAACTACTGATAAGTTTGCCTTTCTTCTTTATTACTGATAAGATCACTTGATGAGTTGATTTTTTTATTTTTCAACGAACTTGCGCGCCAGATTTAATGTATTTGTCAGTAAACCAAAACATCGCTTTTTCATATCAGCCAGATTCTTATCAGTATGATCTAACATGTGATGAGAAATTTTAAACACTGATAAAGTTTATCATTCCAATTCTTATCTCCGATTTATTTACTCTCGCTAAATTTCAAAATAAACTGAAAACCCCCTTTTTCTGGTTGATTTCCGGTAAGATTTCCTATGAAAAGTGTTCCATTTTTTCAAGTCATAACCGATTTTATTCTCGATTTTTTTCAACGAATTTCGCGTGAAACGTTATCGTTTTTCAATCTAGACGATTTCACTTTGATGTAAGGAAGACGACTTCATTAAATTCAAGATTTCAACACCTTTTTCAAAAATATCTTTTGAAAATTTGTCTATTTCAGCCTGTTTTCGGATCACATATTTATTCAGGACTTAGAGATTTTTGAATTGCATGATGTTTGTTTCACTTTTTTGATTCCAAAGTGATCATAGTTTTGGGCGAATAGAGAGAGAGAGAGAGAAATAGTGTGGAAAATTATGAGAATAAGAAATAGAGAAAGAGAGATAGCATGAAAAGTTGAGAGAGCAAAAGGTTTAGATCTTGCGCAATCGCTAAGAGAATAGAGCACACGTTTTATGAAAGAAGGAATTGAAAAGAACCTATCTATTGAATTGAAAGGAGACGAGAAGAGAATTTAGAACCGTCAGAATTTTCGGGAATTTCAAATCGACACTCAGACTTTCTCCCTTATTTGGAGTCGAAATTTGATCTCTTTTCCAATTTTGCTCTTTCAAATCAGTGTCCAAATATTTCAATGAAGATCAGCTTTACTTTTATCCCTTTTGAATCATTTTTATTGGAAAAAACTGTCCTTCACCATAATACCCACGAATTTTGATGAAGTTCAACTGGTTGTTATTTCATTTGGAAGAGTTATGAAATTCCCATCACCATAATTCGATCTGAATTTCATGTGATTTCATTTTATGCCCCTTTTCATGGAACTTATTTGCTGAATCAGACCAGGGAAAAAGTAAACGATGACCATTTTTTCCTTTCTTGGCCCTTTTCCTTTTATAGAATGACCACAAAGGCATATTTCAGAGCATAATAGCCTAGGATGAATGATTTTGGAAGGTGGTGAAGGAAAATCTTTTCCCCAAGGAAAACATGCATCAAAAGACATGATGTGTAGATTATAGCTATAGTGAAATCTCCACCCAGAAATATTTCCAGCCAAATACTCCCACTATATTCGAGCAAATCCCCAAAACCCAAATTTTATACCATATCGGAGATCGGAATTTTTGCTATATTCCTAGCTGGAATATTCTAATTTATGATTTTGAGCCAAATTTTCCCTACATTAAAGAATAGGACCCCAATTTGGTTGGAATATTCGATTTTTACTCCGGAATTTTGAAGAGTCGAGGATTAAAAGGGCTCAATTTTACTACGGCCAAAACCCGTGTTTCGGCGCAAGATTCCGAGTGTAGATAAAGAGGAGGCGTGTGTCAGAAAGACACACCAGCAGTTGGCATTTCTTCACGCATTGACGAATTCATAACGACTTTATTTGACATCAATCTCTAGAAATTGCAAAATCCTCTAAAAATCTAATTTATTTTCAACAACATAATGTCCAACATATATTCGTCCTCTGATTACGTGTCGTATAAAAACGCGTCCTCGTATTTTTGGCGTCAGCTTAAATGTAAAACATTTTTAAGAATATGCTAATTTCAGGATTACGGTGTTTTGAAAATCGATAATTTTAAAATTTCAGGCAGCCGCTACCAAATGACAATGCCCTACGAACCACCTCCGGATTATGTAAGTATTAAAATTGTTTATTACATTTTAAGTCTTAAGATCTATGAAATCTTCAATTTGTCAAGTATCACGTTATTCTTCATTACTTTCTCTTAAACTTAACCTAAAAGATGTGCAGAACTTTCGATTTTTGGCCAAAGCACATTGTATATATAATCGTTTCTAAACATAAAAAATTAGAATTGTCATTCTGAATCTAAAAAATCTCAGGATTATTAAAGATTTATTTAAGAAGGCTAAGGACTATATGAATCATAAAGTTTTTTTTAATCTTTTGAAGAAT
>LIAE01010531.1:18768-82172 GCA_002287525.1 Diploscapter pachys | reverse complement strand
TCTAGATTTAGCCGTATATATTCCAAATCCAATTATACATAAAAGTAACACCCCCTTGAATGGTATTTTTCCATTTCCTTTTCACGACGCTTTTTCTTCCGACTCTTACTCTTACAGTCCCATGTCCATTCTTACGCGATGTTCAGCGTAGCGTAAGTTACTTTGGCAATTGCAAGGATATATGAAATCCATAGGGAGAGGAGAATTTCACGTATCCGACATCTTTTCCTTGATTCTTAGATCCAGATATATCTATACCTTTAATTTGATTGAATTTCATATACTTTCTAAATCTAGCTATAGCTTCATTTCTAAACTTAGATATTATTTTAAATCTATACTCTCCAAATCTTTATTTTCTAAACTCAAATATGTTGAAAATTTCTTGGTTTCTAAATTTAGCCATACTAAATTTCTGAATTCAGTGTTTATGACCTTCAATGTATATCAAAATATGAGATGCTTCTATTGAGATGTCAAATTAAATTTCAAGTTTTTATATGAATTACTTTCCCTTTTGGAAATGCCTTCGAAAGCTAAATAAAAAAGTCGAGAACGAAGCCTTTAATATGATGAGAAAAATGATCGAATCAGTGAAGTTGCGAGACTTGGTGGAAAAAGGCGTAGAGGACTGATTGAGATTAGATCAGATTAGGCATTATACGTCCAGTGATATAATCCATTCAGACATTTTCCACGGGTAGAACGCCTTTCTCTTACTTTTACTTATTTTTAAATTTAACATATGACGTTCTTGATGTAACAAAATTTTTTGAAGATATCACTTTATTCTTACTTCTTATTTTATGCGACGCCTTTGACGTAATTTTTTAAAAGGCGTTATAACTGTTTGAATTTTAAAAACTTTCTATTGACACCCTATCAATTTCCTCTTCACCACATCATCCACCATTTCGTTATTGACATTTTCATCAACAAACAAACTGTTCTATTTTCAATCATAGACGAAATCAAAACCCCGCGCCTCTTGAAGTTCCTTCTGACATTAGCTTGTTTACCCAACAAATTTGCCCCCGAGTAATTGACACTTTGGAGGAATTTCCCCGGGAGTTAACTTGCCGAAATTCCGGACCGCAACCGGTCTTGCCCCGTAGTGATACGCGAAAATCGGTACGAGTCTCTCCCCGGTAGTGAATTTTCGAATCACTACTACTAGCCTTTGCCCGATGCGAATTCGGCATGCAGTACGGGTCGACACTCGGAACGTTCGATGAATTACGACGCACAAAATCTCGATGCTAGTGTGTCATTTATCGCGACGTGTCAATCTCGGGCCGGGCTTGGCTTTACGATGCGAGATAATTTTCTCGTATCTGACTTTTTCTTAGATACGGCAAAAACCACTGACTGACTAATAAATTCCATCAATAATACGTGCTTGTAGGATTGCCTCGTGATTTTAAACCTGCTGAAAACCTTAGGAATGTTCAATTTTTTAAAATAGAGGATATTTATGTAATGCCTTATTTGCCGATTTTCGTTGGCAAATTTTTCCAGTGTTTTTCGCACTTTTCTTATCCGTATTGCCCGGTTTAACCTCTTGTTAGTCTTCTTTTTCAAGCAGAAAATGACCTGTTTTCCGGTCAAACAGTGTTTTTTGTCGTTTTTCGACCCTCTTAAATTTCACGTCCGGTCGTCGAAAACACATTGGCGTGTTTCCGCAATTTTTCAACACTTCATTTAACATTTCTTTAAAAATATTGATTTTCTAAGATTTATTTTGATTCCTTGAAGAATTTGCGTAATTCACAACAAAAGCGCGCATTAATTTTATGCCGCAAGTTTACGGCCATCTCATAATTTCACATAAATGCCTTGCTGTAGTCATCATTGAACAAAACAAGTCTGCCTGGTCGATTTTTTTGCTGTAGAAAAGTTGAGGAAGCAGGTATGCGCGTTTTCACGAAACACAAACAATTTCCATTACAAGAATCGCTCGGAAAAGCTTCACATATCCTGGATTTTACATATGCTAGAATTTCATATATCCTCTAAATCTTCGTAATTTCTTGATCTGATATATCCTATTCCATCGGCCTTTCTCAAGCAATCACCGCCCCCATTAGCCTCACTTCGAGTGCCCAACGATTAGGACACTTGGTACAGTCGGTAGGGACGCTGATTTGCGACTTTTTGCAGAAATTGCCAATTCTCATGGCCCGATTGGACCTTTAATACCTGTGGTCATAATTCTATTGTTCCTATGTCAAAATCTGTGAATGTAATTGTCAAAGGCTATTGTCTTTCTATTTGTAAATAGAGAATAGTCAAGAAAATCATTATTGCTGTTTCTGAATTTATCGATTTTTTCTAGTAATTAATTAGAGCAATTGCAGTATTTACTGTTTTATTGATTTTTTGTTTATAGAAAGCATGTTTAAATATATTCATTTTGGTTTCTTTGAATTTTCTTACTTCAAATAGATTTTTTCGATTGGGAAATCGTAAGTTTGATTTGATTTTTCGTTTTTTTCTTCGCATACTTGCCCTTGACATTTATATCGCTAGCAAACTGATACCTTATACAAACACTCTTGGTCGGCGGTTTTCAGTTAAATTGAGCCTTGCACTCGTTTTATTAAAATTTTCTTTGAACTTAAAGATTTAAAGTTTAAGTAAACTTTTATACTTTATGGTAGATCATTATACCATCTGACATATAATCCGACTTAAGAAAGTACATAGTGTAATAGACGAACATCTTTCTTTCTTAGTTGAATTCATTCTTTCATATTGTTCGTGATTTTTATCTTAAAATTACTTATTTGAGTTCATTTTTAAACCTATACAATTCTCCATATTTACACTTTTAGAGTAATTCTTGAGTGATTCATAAATGCGTGTGAACGATTGCGCGCCTGGAGGAAAGTTAAATAAGATCAAGAGCGTTTTAGTATTTCCAATATACAATTTCTTAAGAATATTCAAGTTTCTTGATATTAAATTTTAAATATTTCAGATTAAATTACATTATTCATTATTTCAACTATAATTCCTTCTGAGTTCTTTAATCTCGAATATACCTATGTAAATATAATTTCACGCATGGTAGCTTTCTAAGTATGGATCTTGCTTAAATTTTATTCTATTAACTAAGTTTTCTTTCACGATTCCATGATTAATTAGGCAATATGTAATATTTTCTCCGTATGAAGGATACGAATGGTTTTTATTTTTGCCCGGTTTTATCGGAATACGATCTAAATGGCGTTCAAAGAAAAGTCATCTACCATTGTATTTCCCTTTATTACTCATATATTCGGATGATACCTATAAACCCATAAACTTCAAATGCCTTTCACCGCCGTCCTTTTCATAGCTTTTCTAAAAATTCCATAAAATTATTACCTATTCAAAAACCAAAAAATCCTTAAAATTGCGCAAATTTTTAGGAACTTATTGTTTTTGTTTACCTTCTATTTTCGTCGTTTTCGATAGCATATAATCAGAATTAAGCCAATTCTAATTCCATCAAAGTGGGCGTGGCTTTGAAAATAAGAAATATAATAGAAAGGCATGGATGATTACTATGACCTTGGGAAACTGCATATTTTTATCGGGACTCGGGGGAAATATTGATCTTCATTATTGTTATTATCGTTAAGCCCCCTTGAATATGTAGCGCGTGTTTTGGTTACACTTTTAGATGCCTGTTTGATGACAGAATAGGTAGTTTTTACGGCCTAACATTTGCGCTAAGTTAGCATAAGACCACTGTCTCTGAAATAAGCTTCCCTCAATTTCAAGTAGTAAAATTGTCAAGTAGCTGAGTGGGCAGGAGGTTTGAATTTTCACGATCGCTTTCCCAGTCAAATTGCGGGTTTTTTTTTTCGCAAAAATTCCCGACGCGCTTTCCCAGACCTGCTGACAATTTTATTGGGCGCCAATTTTCGAGAGGCTAGCATAGGAAAATTTACATGTAACCCTAATAGCGCATGACATTTTTAAGGTCATTTTTGAAAAACTCTAAAAATTGGATGATTTTATCGATTTGTATTTGAATATCATTCATGTTACCGCAACTATGATATTTGTTGTTATTAGTTTGCGTAATGTTCAAGTACCTAGAACTATTATGAATAGGTACATTGAAAGTTGCCGAAACTGAGAAATATCACGGGAAAATAAGATACTTAGAGAAAAAACATAGTAGCCGGTGGCTATTCCTCTTTGTAGTGGGCGACGAGACTATTTACTTTCTATCTTTTCTTTTTCACCTATCTTCTTCCATACTATTTTCCTTTTTCTTTATCTTTTTCCACGCTATTTCCCATTTCTCCATCTTTTTCCCTCTCACTTTTGCAAGCTATTTCCACAAACACTTCATATTTTACCATTCGCGGCTTGTTCGCATACATACATTGTCGGAACGTGCAAAGGATTTGAGTGAGTTGCGAAATAGTAACTCTTTTTGAGAGAGCTAAAGACAGTGAAAAAGAAATAGTCTTGGAAAAGAAAGAGAGAATATGTAATGCTAAGAGATAGACGAGAAAGCCGGCTCTGTTACAAACGAGAGTTCTCGCTTAGTGCGCAAAGAGCTTGTTCCCACATACGCATATTCTCTATTGTATACAATGGACTAAGAGAAACCGATATCCCCTCCCACTCAAATCCAAATATGGTTAGATCTTTTTCCAGCTAAAGGTGTGAACATTTTTGTTATTTTGTTTTTTTTTTATTTCATAGAAGCTTTCTGATTTAAAATCTAACATATTTTATTTGAAAAATCTTAGGTTCTGGATTAGATTTTGAATAATTTATCTTTTCAAACAACTTAACTTTTTTGAATTGTATTAAGTTGTGGGCTTTCTTTGAGTTTCAACATTTCCAACCTAACAGATTTCCAAAATCTCTCTAAACCCCAAATTTATTCACTTCATTAACGTTGCGTAATGTCCTTTCTTTCACTTCACTCTGGGAAAATCGCGAATCTGTGCAATTTCGCGTCCTTGAAAGTCATTGCGACACTGGCGCTTTTTGGCGTCAATTGAAATTCACAATTTCTAAAATACTTAAATTCCCATGTATTTTATGTTAATAGAGCATTAAATTACACTAAATATCCTACTCTTTAGTAAATTCTATTAAATATTTAGTGTATTTTTATATGAATAGGACACTAAATTATGTTCTATTTTTTGTGATTCATAATTTCTCGACACAAGGAAAATAAACCCTTTTAAGCCCTTACATTTACCCCAAGACCATATATGCATTTAGTTTAGGTAAGATGTAAGACGAGGTTGTTTTGACTTAAGGCGTCAGACTTCGTTTACCTTGCCTAGGCCCATTAAACTTTGGGTAGACGCAAGTATTTCTTAGATCTTTGATAGGCTAGACATCCTGAGGGTTAGATGATAATGATTCAATATAGCCTCACTTTTTATCAGGAATTTTGATAGCTTCTTAGAAAATGAATAAGTTAATCATTAAGTTATAGTGATCTTATCAGAAGAGTAAATTTTATAATTATAACATTCATAACCTACCAGAAAAATAATTTTTATCATAATATTTTCAAAAAATCATAGATTATTTGTGTTTATCCTAAGATTCAATATTTTTATTATCATCCGCATTTCACGCCGTCTATTTTCTGCCTCTTGCTTTGTTTATTCACCTGGAGACTTTTTCCTAGCAATTTCACACACAAAGCAGGGTCACCGATGCTTCACTTTATATCCCCAAAACATACAATAACTATCATCCGATTTATTGATTAGATCTTTTTCTATGAGACCTCCGAAACATCCTGTTCATCAATTGGACCATTATTCCTTGTAAAACTACCGTTTTTTTCATATCTATTCATGTTCAGATTCTGCAAACACAATATTTAAACCTAACAAACTTATGATTATGGAATATGAATTTCTTATCATGTAGTGTCTAATTTTATCCTAGTCTACACTATCTTTGAAATTCATCAATTTGAATTTATGTAATTTTAAGTGAATAAGTGAGTACATGAAATCACCTAATATTCCAAATTACAGCCTATGCTAGATGATGGTTGGCGTGTCAGTGCACTGAAGGACGCCACTGCTCGATTGGAACGATACGAAGCGCATTGTTTTCCGATAAGTCAAGCTCAGGCCAGATTTTCACGGTATATTTTATCTAAATTCAAATTAATCACATAAAATTTACCTAATTATATAATTAAACATGCATATTTAAATTCGAGGGTAAAAACTAAGCATTTTTTAATTGTAAAGTTGCAAAGCGAAGACCTAATATGTCTAAGCCACTGATATTGATAAGCAAATATTATTTACTGACAACCAATGCAAACATGAGTTATGTGCGACAGCGCAGTACTTGAGATTGGCATATGATTCATTCACTTCCTTATATGGCTTTGAATTTAATATATTTAAGTTTTAGATACCCCGGCTCTGAAATCTATCGTCATTCCCACAGAGATCGAGAGAATTGTCATCCGATTCAAAGACTCCCGCCTGGTATAGATCCAGCCATGCTTAGGACTAGGCAATTTCCCGAGGTAAGTTATTTTAAAAAAAAAGATTTTAATTGAATTTAAACTTTATTATATAAAAATAGCATTTTTATGAATACAAATACCTCTATTTTAACTTTCTCATTAAAATTCTATATAAAAATGTAGATATTTTCCTTCTGGGTCTGAATAGACCAAATATTTTGATATTCCACATCAAAAATGCCGTTGAAATCGGTATAATAACGCATAGAAATAATATCTTTTTGGTTTTTTCCCCCAGATTTCACTCTTTTCGCTTCCTAAAAATTCGAATTGAACCGGTTCAGATATCACCGAATTCCACATTACTTTCCCTCATTCATATACGCGTTTTCCCTGCGACATTCATCATAACTACAATTCTTTTGGAGATACGCAAATTTACATATCCGCGCCGGTTTTTATGATAATTTTCTAAAATATTTGAGTCAAAGTTAAAATATTCTATCTCAGATTATCTAGTTTTTATCTAAGTCCGAAGAATTTACATTAGAAAAGAAATCTACATTTTCCTCCTAAAGAAGTTTCTGTTCAAAGGCACAAATTTGCATTCCGACATACGGTCTTCCTTCTTTTCTTCGCGTATTTTCGTTTAATCCAACGAGTTTTACTTGTCTTTTCGACTTTCAAAGAAAACGTCTTCTTGTAAGTTGCATTTACATACATTTTATATAGGTATCCTCTTAACTTTCACATTTTATTTTTGTATTTAAAACATTTAAATTTGGATTTAATCCAATTTTCATTCACTATTTCCCTAAATATTTTAATTTGATCAAGAATTTTGATTCCACCAAAATTTCCGATTTCTTTCATTTTACCTATGAATAATGTTTTTGACCTTGCCCGCGCAAATTTCGACAATTAATGCACGCATAAGAATAGCGAAAAGTCATTGAAGTCAACTTTTTCATCATAAACATTTTTCAATTTAAGTGTCGGGTCAAAATTTATTATCATCGACAACAAGATCTCCTTATTTCCCTATATCCCCTATTTCAATTCAATTCGATTCAACACATTTCTTGAAACAAGTGGCTAAATCCTTTTATAAGCCAATCCAAATAAGAAGGTTGGGGTTTTGAAGAGCGTGTTAGGTTCTCTTATTAATTGGTTCAAATCTTTGTCCAACATGTTGAGAAATAGGGAGAAACAGATGGAATACCGTCTAGAATTTCGCATTCGCAATCTTGAAACAACTAGCTTGATTGAAATTCTGCCATGACTTCAAGTACCAAGTAATTAACCTCTCTTGTTCATTCTCTTGCATTATATGCTAAATCGATGCAACTTCTCTCTATTGTGTTCACACACATTTCACTTAATGACATTATATATGTGGTTGCATTAGATACCGTAATTTTTATATACCAGGCGCTATTCTTTCATCACGTGTTTTGACTGATCAATTACTCAATTTAAATTATATCATACCTTTTATTAGTGTAATTTTATCGTAATGATTATGGTGTCAGTTTAAATTATACCATCCGCTTTTTTCCATATTCTGGTCATCACAAAACTATTTAGGTCGCTGGTATTTACGGCTGCGACGAAGTACCAGCTCTTCGTAGGTTCACCAGATATAATCAGTCGATTATGTCAAGGTATTTAACTTTAAAGATTATTTTCCTTTAAGTTAAATTTCAGAGAGCAGCCAATTTTAATTGCACAATCACCGTTAATTTCAAGCAGTTCCTCGTCGAAAAGGTATGCAACTTTGACGAAGATCAGTTTTTATTTAAAATTAAACCTAAAAATAAATATTTTGTAAGAAGAAGAAAAATTTTGATGAATATCAGCATTTATATAAGAAATGCACATATTTAGCTCAAAAAAGCCCTCGTTTTTCACTGGAAACTGGACTTTTCGGGAGAAAAAGAATAACAACCGACCCTCCGTCAGCAGGCATAATGGATTCAGGCAAAATTGACCTAGTTTGTAAATTTTGAGATTTAAATTTAGGGAGGAAAGACCTATGAGCATGAATTTGTCCGAAAATCGAGGAAACCGAAGTAAATCCGAGACTTCAAGGGAGTCTTCTATTAAGGAAAAAGTCTTTACAAGGTCAGCCTTTTACTTTTAAATTTAAGTTTGAATAATTAATTAATTGTTAAAATAGCAAATTTTTGAATAATTTTTGCATTGAAGATGAAATAGTATTTGACATTATGGATTTTTTAAAAGAAATTGAAATTTCAGAGATGAATTCCCCCGATATTCCGAATTCCGAGTGCCAGTAAGAATTGAACGTACCACAACCCCGACGATGCGACGAAACCCCGATCGAGATATTTACAAAAGTACGGGCAAAACCTCTATCTGATTCTTTTTGATATACGGAAAAACCTCTATCTTATTTCTTTAATTTAACACTTTTTAGCGCATATTGCCGTGGACGACTCAGTTCCAACTACGGCGATTTTGAGACCCAAAAGAGAAAATCTCCAGGCTGATATCATCAACAATAATAACACCCCTATGCCCGTCAGACATGGACTTCCTTTGAGGTACAGATTTTCAGTTATCTTGTGCCGTATCTAAACCATTTCGAAGCGCTATTCTTCATCATATGATCCAAATTTTAGCTCTCAAATGCGCAAGTCTTGTCCCGATTTGGATACAACTTGTTCCGCATCTAACTTCGAAGAACACCGAGTCAGCAAAAAGCGGAACCGCCGAGCAAAGGAGAAGGCGAGGGATGCCGCATGGAGGCGAAAGAGGCTTCAGGTTCGAGAAGTTTCTGAATTTTAAAAACTGCTATAGAATATTCTGAATTTTGAATTTTATTTTCTAGAAAATTTCAATCTTTTTGAAAATTATTCCAGAATTTTCAGGACTGGACTTTGGACGACGTTCTATTATGGCTGCAATCATGCCAACTAGAGGAAGTCGCTTCGCTATTGATTGGATATGACCTAAGAGGAGAAGACTTATTTTACTGGGATCATCATACTCTAAGTAAATTGAAAATTCCCGAATTTCCTGGAAAAAATCGATAATTTCAGGCCAACTCGGGGTCACGGAACATTCAGTTAGGTCGAAAATTCTGGAGGAATTGAAAGCGATTCAGGTTGAAATTTAAAAAAAAAATTATAGTTTTAAAATTTGTTTCAGAATAAAGACCCCGAAGAAGAGAAAAAGAAGGAGCATAAGACGCTATTTGACATTGTGAAGCAGACTTGCTATGATCAAGTAACGTTAAAAATTAACATATTTGAAGCGACGTTAATTTTCAACAAGTCAAATTTTAGGTGCTAGCAGTGGAAACCCCGTTAACGACGAGAGATATCACCGTGACGCACGGAAGGCTTGGATGTCTGCAAATTACGAAAGTTAACGGAGCGAATTTAGCGCTAAAGGAGCAGGATTGGTAAGTAACTAACATGAAATAGCTCGAAGCCAGCAAGAAATAGTTGAAATTTTGTGGAGCTAGATTTGAACTAGCAAAATAGTTTTAAAAACTAAGACAAATTAGCAATGTGCCTAATTTTTAGCCTCCTGGAGATTAACGAACGTCCTGGTGAACAATTCAAATCGGCGTTAATGTTAACAAAGCTGATAAGCGACTCTAACGGTGCCTCCATCAGATTTGTGGTTCTGAGAAGAAAAACGCTCGACTCGAAAGATGATAATTCGGTTAGTAACATCCTTTTCAAACTATAACGCCTTTTATATTTTGTTAAAGATGGCACATTTTTACTTTTTAACGCCTTTTAAATTATTGATTTTCAGAACGATACGAGCAGTGGAATTTCGTCTTCGCCACAAACCCCATCAGAATAAATGCAATGCTTATTTTTATCGAAAATCTTAGTTACTGTATAGACTTGATATGCTAATTACTGTATATTTTATGTCAATTTTCTTCGAAAGATATGGTAATTTTAGCAAGTCGTTTATACCTGTATACCCCCGTCCTCGAAACAAATACTTTAATGTATTGATAACCGCCCATGAGTTTAGTCAGAATTTCAGTTTATATTTGTATCATATTTGAAGAGATCGAGCAAAATCATTTATGTCTCAGAGATATACAATAATAAAAATTAAATTTATACTCGTAACGATAGTTAAGCCGCACCATGTAGATGGCAAATGTAGGATTACAAAAAATGAAGTCAAATTTGGTTTTATCACTCGTCTATATTGAAAATTTGCACAAAATATTGCTCTGAATCATGAGAACTTCGATTTTGAAACTTAGAAAAAGCTAATCTTCACTAATTTCAGATTTTTGGCGTGAGAAGAAACAATGCTCTAAAAAGTTTGAAACAAATTTCCAAATTTTACACCAGGAAAAGGGTGATCCTCGAAATGTCATAACTTTTGCATTGAAAATCGAGAATAACTCAAAATTTGAAATGCATTGATCAAAGTTATGCTGCTTGAATTAATATTACTTTTAAAATGAACAAATGATCAATAGCAACTCTCAATTAAAGCGTACTGATTAACATCGCGTTGGATTTAAATTTTAAACCAACGCCGAATGCATATCACAGTCTGGCATTGTGACTCCGAGACTATCCCTCGTGATCGTGGCGACCAATTTCCAGGCTTCCGCACCGCACTTTTCGAGGATCACCGGATGAGAGCACCTCAGATATCCATCCATAGCTCGGCACATTTCGGATAGATACGCCTCGGTAGAGCGACCCTGAATTTTGTTTATTTTTAAAATCTATTTTTACACAATATTCTTAAATTATATTCCAATTTATATTTAATCTCAGTTTTTTTTTTTTTAATTTGAAGAAAAACCTTCATATTCTGGGCTTCCGTTATTGCTTGAGTAGCTGCGATTTTACAATTCACGTAGTTTTTCTCGACTTCCACCTGAAAATTCACTTTTAGGTAAGCAGGAAAAAGATTATACCATTGCAAAACAAGCGGCATGGTGTTCGAATAACGGGGCGCCCTTGCCACACATGTAACCATATGAGGCGTCAACAGCGTCTAGGGATAGAGAATCACACGTAACGTCTTCGGTACAAGTCTGAATTTGAAACAATATCGTTTACTTGAAAATACGCCTAACCTTAAATTGAGCGTAGACATCGCACAAAGTACGAAATACTTGACCACCCTGTAGAGGAAATTGCAACCCGCCAGTTTCGGTTTGGAGCTTAGTGGCGTAGTCTAGCATTGGCTGAAATATAAATTAAAAATATAATCAAAGAAAAAATTGAACTTCATCAAAATATTGGTGAAGATCAGCGTTTTCATTTGGAATGTGTCATTCAAAATGTTAAAAAGCTGATCCGCATGTGCAGTTTAATATTTTATAGCAAAAATAGATGAAGATCAGTTTTTATGTGTTGAAGATAAAGTTATAAAATTCACCTGTAAACACTCGCTAACTTTCTTCTCATCGTGGTACGTGCATTTTACGTGCTTTTGCGGACTCTGTTGATTTGGAGTCAATGTCAAACATTTGCGTAACAACGACAAGAACGAAATCGCTAATAGGGCTTTGGCATGTGGGCCCAAATGCATCTGAAATTTAAGACTTCATTTTTAGGCAAACGGAATCATTTTTCTATATTATGCAAGGATTAAAAAATCAAATATTCAATGCCGTATATAAAACGGTTTTTTTTTAAATTTAAATGCCTATGCTTTATCATAGGTTGAGGATCTGAGTGAATTACTACAATTTACTATAAAGAGCATATTGAATTTCACGTCAATAAACTTGAAAAGAGTTATAAAACGACAAGTTTTGCTCAAATGATGAGGACTTGATGAAATACCCCTGAATATGGCAGGACTAGATATATAAAAAGGATAAAATGGATATAGAGAGAACTCTAAAACAGAATTAGATCGGAGCGAAGAGAGAAGCGAGAAAACCGCTAAGTAATTCGATCAGTGTTAAGATGAAGTGCTAGCCTTCAAGTGCTTCAAAAGGATATATGGAATCCGATATGACAGCGGATTTTTGAAACCTGAATTTCATATATCCCATTTTCAAAAATGGATTTTATATATCCCGAATTTATGATAAAACATTTTTCGCATATGGACAAATGCATGATAAGAGAGTTTCAAATATCTTATCTTCAAATTAAAAATAAATTTCACCAGATATCCGCTCCGAAATAAAATAAATCTGCAAAATCCTGGAAAGTAAAGTTTTATTTGAATTTAGCAGCGACCCAACAAATGAGAGGGAGAGTCACCCACCGGCTTCACGCTCGAATAAATTCGAACAAAAACTCGACACAAATTGAAAGGGGCTCTAAAATGAGCTTTAAATAAGGATCTTAATGAAAGCAATCAATATTTCAAGAGTAATTGAGGGATGAAAACGTGAAGTTCATTATGACAAGATGTAATTTGAATTAGGAAGGTTTAGCTCGGCCGGGGAAATTTCAATTTGATCTATAAACATGACGTACAGCTTTTAAAAAAATAATGTTCGAATAAAAACAATTTTAATTCGACCCGAAAATGAAGCCGGAATTTCAAATATGAAGTCCAACCTGAAATTATTGGGATTTTCGAGAAAACTGCTTTTTCGCCGCCTTTTTGACTTCACAAAGGTCGACTTCCGTTTTGAATTTCCTAGTTTATGCACAATAAAGTAACACTAAATTTGAGAGAGTATAGAGAAAACAAAAAAACGTATCTTATCGAGCGTAATTTTGAATAACGCCGTTGGAAAAGAATAAATTTCGGAGTTTTGATGAAACTGACCACTACTTTTCCACAAAAAGACGAGACTCTTGAAACAAATGACCCTAACTTCTCCTATAAAGCTGAAGTACAGCTCTTTCTTTAGAGCCTACTAACTTTTGATATCTGCTTCTTTCTGATCTCTAAACTTGAAGCACTATTTCTCCAGCTGATTTCAATTTCTTTTCGTCTCTTCATTTTCCCTTGGTATTTCCCATTCGATCGCCATTTTTGGCTTTCTGCCAAAACGCAATCAGCGAAAATTCGAAGGCAAAAGTTAAGCGAAAACATTCTACGAGGATGAAAAAGAGATCATCGAATTTAGCCTGATAGTCAAGTGGCAAATTACCTAGATGTTCTCTTCTTGAAATTGGAAAAATTGAATTGTTCTGATATTTTCGGATCGAAAGTTTAAACTCTTAGTACTTGCGAGATTTTTGCAAAAAAAAAATCACATCGTTTTATATAAACGAGAAATATTTCAAGGCATTTTGTAAAATTCAAAAATTTGTCCAGAAGAATCGAAAAATGAACATAATTTTATATACAAGAATTTGTTCTGTGATATTTGGCAGCATTTTAGGAGAAAAATTCTGACTTGTGATCAAAGAATTAAGATCTTTTTGTTCAAGCATAAACATTTTTTCATGGTATTTTGTCAAAAAGCGAAAATACTTTGAAGTGTTATTAGAGAGGATCTCAAAGAGAAATTATCCCCTAAAAGACAGGTTTTGAGAGATAAGGCGGATTTCGGAGATTCGAAGAAGCAGAGAGGATATGCCATCGGCAACGAATATCCAATCCACTGTGATGCAAAACGGTCGCAAGCTGGCATTTGGCATAGCGAGAAGGAGATCACCGACTAGCATATCTGCCATGAGATTTTGTATTGATTTATCGATTTTTAAAACTGACCTTCACTAAATTTTTGGTAGAAAATAAACCCTTATTCAACTTTATATAAATAAAGGGTTGATACTCGTCATTTATCTCCAATTTTGTATTAATAAAGAGCTAATCTCCACTTAATTTTTCACATAAAATTCATTATTTCGTCAACTAATTTGGTCTGAATGATACTCTTCTGTTACCCTATTATGCTATTCTTGTTATGAATCACACCATTGTTGTTTCTCGTAGTATTTAATAGTCGTCATTATTCTGTCTTTCTCCATTATTTCTCTTTTCCCACACTATTTCTCCACCAGACATATCGTTACAGGGTTCCTTTCTTATATCTAAGATGAAGCATGACATTTTTCTTTCTCTGACTTTTTCCCTCTTATTTTTCAGTGATATTTCTCTTTTCTCAATGCCATCTGATTCTTATTCACACAGAAAATCCACACAATTTCCCATTTCGTTTTCCGATTCATGCCAATTTTCAGATGATACGTCTCATACTTTTGGCGTTACCAATTGGCATTTTGTCACTGGTACCAACCAACGAAAATGGTAACCTTTTAGTATCCCTAGCATTTTAGTAACTTTTACATTTTCAGTGACCCCTTTCGACAATGTGGACTCAGATCATAACGGAGAGGTGGATTTTACCGAGTTCGAAAATTGGTTCAGAGTCAACTCTCCGAAATCCAATAATCAGGAGGCTAAAAGTGGGACTTTAACGAGATATATGAAATCCCATGGGTATATAAAACACCTTGATATATAAAATCCCAGGACTCTTCCGGAAATTCGACGTCGACAATAATGACAAACTGGACATCACCGAGTTTGTTCCCTTGGCTTTTGAGTTGAGCAAGAAACCCATTGATACCGAGCAGGCTATCTTCAGAGTAAGGATATATGAAATCAGGATATATTGAATCTCTTTAGCAATTGGATCTGAACCAGGACAGTGTTGTTGATCTCCAAGAAGCAGCGTTAGCTAGAAAACGCATGGACGGAGGGTGACTAGCTCCATCTAATTACTTAATTAAATGAGTTAATTAGGATAATTGACGGCCTGTTAGCTGTTGCGGATATTAATAGAGACGGTCAATTAACTTGGAAGGAATTCACTGCTCAGCTCGAATTTAACAGACCCCAGCAGCAGGTCAGGTGAATATGACGTCATCTGAGATGACGTCACAAAATTATGATGACGTTAACTGTTTTAGCTGGACGCCAACCGGGAAGTAGCGCTGAAGCTGCTAGCATTCGTCGATACTGACGCCGATAATAAGCTTTCCCCAAAAGAAGTCTACAAGTTTGCAAGTCAAGGAGCGACGGTAAAACGACGCTTTTTTTTAAATTTAAAATAACATCTTTCCATTGACGCCTTTTTAAATTTCAGATTTCTGAGCGAGAGGTGATGAACGTCTTCTTGGTATTAGATACAAATCGTGACGCTGTGCTGGATTTGAGCGAAATCGAGAAAATTCCGTCTTCCATCATCGAGCTCTTGCAAATTAACGTCGAACCTCCTAAGACTGTCTAAAAGGCGTCATTTAATTTAGTGATGTCATAACGCCATTCTATCGATGTTTAAAAAAACTATGACATCGCTAAATATTAACGCCTTTTCATTTAGCTCTTCACAATTCTATTGATTTTTGTGTTTTCTTGTTTTACGGGCAACATTTCTGTACATATTAGGTCAAATTATTTATACTTATCAGAAAAGAAACCTCAAAGATATCTAAGAAAGACTTGCGTAATAGCGTGCCTTCTCCTGAAAATTATTTATATTTTAATTTTTAATCAAATAAATTAACTTTTATTTTGAGTATAAATCATTATTGCGTTTAAATGTATTAAATTTAGTTTTAACAAACTTTAAACATAAAATAATTTTAAGATTTGAATTTATGTTTACCTTAATTTTAAATACATTTTACTTTTTAATTTGAATGCGTTAATTTTTATACCTGATCCACCACCGATATAACGCCCGTGCGAAGAAAGGCCATGATAATGCCAAAAGAAAGAAGGGTAGCATTCGAAAAACCCGCATGAAATATGAAAGAGGGGAGGGACGGGGCTGAAAGTTAGCATAAGTTTTAAATCTCACAATTAGATATATTGAGATGACAATTAGCTTTATTGCTAAACTCTATTTCATATAGTGGCAGAAATTTATAATTAGAACACATTTAGGACAGTCATTAATTTAATTATGTGTTAATTACTTTGATTATAATTAAGTTACCTTAATCAGTCTTGATAATAATCTAATAACGATCCTCAATTGAAGGGTGTTAGTCTGTTCGATTTCCAAAAGTTGCCGACTCAAAATGAATAACTGATCATTCAACTGTACTAGCACGGAATGGTTGATTAGTTCTTGAATCTGAAAATTAAGAAAAAAACGATACTTTTTATTCTCTAAGTTTACCGCATATGAATGATCCCTATGCAGAATCACGGGGGATTCCGTTCTATCATTCGGAGTTTTAGATTTCGAATCGTCTTCGTGGGATGGACCTGAACTAAACTGATCTTCATGGTGTCATGATCAAGAATAGTCTCAGGAAACGATTTTTATATTTGGGGACTATATAATATCGACCTATGATTAAGAATAGATCCAGAAAACTTCTATATAATCACTGATTTAAAAAGAAAATACCCGGTGGCGCGTCCAGTTCCCTCTCATCAACCCTTTCCAGACTCGACCCGGTTGAGCTAGATTGACAGGAATTTCCATTCCCGGATCTTCTTGGCGATACCGTTATCGGGGGTTGAAGGAATAGAGGCTGATTTCTGATCCTAAATTTATAGATTAGATTTTAAAATTTTAACCGAAAGTGCAATTTTTGATGTGCACTTATACAATGGCGAGCAAAAGTTTCGCACCACCGTTATAATTTTACTGAGGAAAAGTTCGGAAATAAAATTTCTGCACGTTTACTATGAAAATAATTATGCAACTTGTTTTAAAGTTAGAAATTGCCTTTATCTTAGAATATTTGATCAGTTTATCCTATGGTTGAAACAGTTTTTGTTCAAAGTTAGAGATGGGTTGAAAATTTTGATTTTCCTTAACTAAGAAAAAACATAAACTTGATAATTTTCAGTCAAACCCTATCAAACTTTATTTATACGGATCTTTTCATAGAATAGTTTTTAGTATATAAAGGGTACATGCACTGGGCATTAAATAAGGAAAAATTAGACTCCACACATAAATCACATGGGCCTGTGGAATTTTTTTTTGAAACCGGTCAACTTTTGACTTTTTCGACTGAATTTTTTTTTTTTAAATTGATAACTTCCATAAAAGTGCTCGAATCGGGCTAAAACTCGGCAGATATTCATGATATATTCACCCTAATATGTATATAAAATTTCAGCCGAGCTAGTGCACTACATGATTGCAAGCCAGCAACATATCAAAATGTAGAGATGATGCAAAACTTTTTCTCGCCACTGTAGTGCAGGATTTAAAATTATCGATTTATTCTAGATATAAATCGTAGGTTCATGTTTTAAAACTGTACTTTAAGTGCATGACATGGTATTTTTGAGGGGAATATTATGACAAAATTAAACATTTTAGTTTTTAGATGATAAGATTTACCTTTCTCGTTTTTTAACGAGTAATTTGCCTTCTTCGATTAAATCCAGATCATGCGGATCTTCGACGCAGGATTCATATTCATCATCGAATAAATTTGACGGTGGAGTATGAGAGGAAAATGAGGATTCCATTTATCTAATAAAGCGAAAGTAAAACCCTAAAATTGAAATCTTTTAAACATCGACGAATTTTAGAAAAAAAATCTTTATAAAATAAGATAGGAAAATCAATATGTAAGGCTGAGAATTTATCATCGTGATATTGAAAATTCAAAAATTTCGATTTTCATATAAAAAGGTGGCTGTCTCTTAAAGACAAGGGCAGTGATAACGATCCGTAACGAGTGCACCTCTCAGGCTACACTGTGGTCTCGAGGTAAAACACGCAAATTATGATCGATTTTTTTAGAAAACTCGATTCCGCCGAAATATCGATTTTCAGAAAAATCGGAATGAAAGAAAAGAGTGCAATGGAATTGTATAAAAGGTCAGGTCAACTAATGCGCACTTTATGCCAAGATATTTATTGATTTTTTTCGATAATACTTTTATAAAATCACAAAGATTTATTTGGCAAGATACAATTTAATTTTGATTAAGGCAAGAAAACTTTTGATTTTCAACAATAATATTTGGGCAAATTATTTCAGGTATTGAGCAGAAATTTAATAATAGATCAAGAAGAATTTGATTTTCAAGTGAATATTTTCAGAGGCTAAAGTTTAAGGTGCACATTTTTAAAAGAAAAACGACATAAATAAAATCCGTATTTTAGTTTTTTTTCGGATTTTCTCTATGAAATTAGCATAAACGCAGATCGGGATCCCGATATTCGGATTCTCCACACTTGAAATTACTAGTAGGGTCACTTTCCCCATCGACGAATTTTCTGTGCCAGACCATTCTCCACTTTCTCAAAGAGTTGATGACATACCCATGTGGTGATAGCTTCGAGGACATTCTACGAGGTTCTCACACTTACTAGGGCATTCGGCTCATTTCTAAAAAATCTAGATTTTTTAAGTTTTTGGTGCAGGACTTTTCTGACAGCCTGATAAATTCCAACTATACCCCGAATACTCAAATAAAAACCACCAAGCCACCTCCATTTTCTTTATTCATCATACATAAAAATGAGATCATAGACAGACACCTGCCAAAAATGAGAATGTAGTGTCGAAGGGGCAGACATGCAAAGTGCTGGCTAGAGTTAGAGAAACAAAGACAGAGGCGAGAAATGCCGTGCAGAGTGTGCTCGGCACGGACCTTGATGCGCTAGGGCTGATGCAGCTGCCGAAATTAAAAAATGAGATAAAGTTGTAAATTTGAAAATTACTTACCTGATGTCATTGGCGTTCAGTGTAGCCGACCTCCTTCAACTTGATGCAGAAATCGATCATCTTATCGCCATTTTTGAACGTCAGGGCCAGGTCGAACGACGCCATCACCATGTCCTCGCCATCCCCATTAAGTCCCTAAAAAGAAGAAATTGAATAGGTGTGAGAAGAGAAAAGAGCAAAAAAATAAAAAGTAAAAGCAACTAACCATTTGGCGTAGATCATGGACGGTCACCCTGTTTCTGTATTGGCCCAGCGCAATACTGTACTGTTTACTCGGTCCGTGTTCAAAGTCGATAACCGGTTCGTCGACGCCCGAGATCTCGATTCCGTCTCGCTGAACGTCAACAGAATCGGCGCTCCCGGGATTACAAGCGTCGCACCAGTGATTTCGAATGCCATTGTCGAGGAGCTGAAAAACAGCAAATGAATGAATGATCGGAAGAATGTAGCTGCAAATACACTGAGAGCAGCGCACCCACGGAGCACCCTGAAATGGCGCGCGCCATTTCAGGGTGCTCCGTGGGTGCTTCGGGGGGTGATAGCCCTCTCGAGGGTGCTTCGCGGGTGCGCTCCTCTCAGTGTAGTTGAGTTCTGTTGACCTCGGAAGATGGAGGAGTGTGCTGCGTAGAAAGGAAGAAGGAAGAGCAGTTGATGACGAAAACATTTATTAATGAGATTTGAGGGTTTATATAGTGTCCGAGGGTGAGATATCTACGAATAGATATGCAATTCTTGGGAATTGAGATTTACCATACATTTCATACTCTAACTCAAATAAGTAGAAAATAGGCGAGGAAAGATAAAATAAGCAGCAGCAAAGCTAGTTTTTAAGGTTTTGCATATTTTAAGGCGGAAAATGGCTTTAAAAGGGAAGGAATGGTTTGTGGGTTTTTGGGTAAATGGGCGCGCCAGCAACGCCATATATATACTACTATGATCGATGTTTCTTGTAATACCTTTATAGTAAAATCACAAAGATTTATTGGCAAGATACAATTTAATTTTTGATTAAGGCAAGAAAATTTTTGATTTTCAACAATAATATTTGAGCAAATTATTTCAGGTGTTGAGCAGAAATTTAGTAATAGATCAAGAAAACTTTGATTTTCAAGTGAATATTTTCAGAGAGGCTAAAGTTTAAGATGCACATTTTTAAAAGAAAAACGACATAAATAAAATCCGTATAAATTTTAGCTTTTCAAATTTGATATTTAAATTTCTTCATTTCGCCTTGGTTCCTCGCTTTCTCGTAGTTCCGCCTCCCCGTCCTCTTCTAAGGGCCGATCCGACGGTCGTGATCGAGGGATCTGAAGTTTCGATTTTGCACTACTGTAATTTAAATAATCAAGAAATTCTATATATATCGCATAATTTAACGAAAGCTGTTTATAGCATTTGTCGACATACCGACCAGAAGTTTCTTAGTTTCATAAATGAGGAAAAATGAAGATCAGCCTCATACTTTGAAACTTTGGAATTCTGCTCCGATGTTAAGTGATAATGCTTTAGCTATCATTGGAGCACATTTCAGATGCGTTCTTTGTCAAGTATCACTTTCATACCTGTAGTGATATGGATTCCTGCGGCCTCGGCGACGCTTGTTCCGGTCGCTCCGGCATTTCCGAGGCCGGAACTTGCCGAGCTGTGGCAATATTTTCCACGATCCGCGACAAGCGATCCAACGAGCTGCGTTTGGCAGACGTCGAGGGATGTTGATCCGGGTTGTCCTAAAATATCGAAATATATAAAATAGAATATATGAAATCTCCTCTTTTTAGAAGAGATATTAAAGCTTTTTTTTTTTTAAAAGGGATATATGAAATCTCCCTCCTCACCAGGTTGTGGTCCAGTGTATCCGGTGAGTGGTCCGATGCAGCCAACGTAGCACGATCCAATGGGCTGCACTGCTGCTGCGGCCGCTGCACAAAGACTCGCTGCACACGATGCCGTGGAGGGATATCTGAAACCCGCGATATAGGAAATCCCTTTTAAAAAGGATATGAATTACTTTTAAAAAGTATACGATATCGTGATTTTAACATATAGAATAATCGCTTAGAAAGGGATGTATGAAATTCAATCTTTAGAAATGGATATATGAAACTCGGATTTCATATATCCTCATTTAATCCCCCTATAAAGACTAACTTGTGGTGCGCCTCACCGCCTTCGTTGGCTCCCGTCCCATCGGAATCCGAAAAGTCGTCGTCGTCATAGGATTTTCCATCGAAGGAAGACGGAAAAGGTGCAGAAGAAGACTAAAATTGGGAGAATTTTGGTCAAGATCAGCTTTTCATTGAGTTTTATGGAAAAGAGGATCATCGTTATTGAAGATCGTTTTTCATTTCAAACTTTCTAAACAAATCCTCACCAAATAATCTGGAATCCCTCCGCCGGCCTGTTGTAGAGCCAATGCCTGGTTTTGCATCATGATTTTGGTCATTTTGCCATCGGCTTGCAACATCGACTCCAATTTATTGATGTAGTCTATCGCTGATCGAAGAATTTCGACCTAAAAATTAAAATAGACATCAGAAATTTAGATAAGTGGTGAGATAGAATTTAAAAGGACGTTATAATTTAAAATAAATCACGCTATTTGCGTTATAAAATTTCGAAAAGGTACCATACCTTCGGAAGGCGTTGGTTCGGGTTCAGGCACGTCCTTAGTTTGACGACTTCGAACGCCTCATTCACCTTCCTGAGTCTACGCCTTTCTCTCATTGTAGCGGCTTTTCGTCGATCTACTGAAACTGCAAACGCTGATTTCATCGGGACGTTCGGAATTGGCGCCAAGTTTTTCTTTTTTAAATGACGCCACATGACGTCATGACGCCAAATTTTGCTTACATTTACTCCTCCTTGGTTGATTTGGACCACCCTGGGATGGTTCAGTAACCGGTTGAGGTGCAGAAGGCGTAGGTTGCTCGAGTACGGAGTCTTCCGAAGGGTTTGTAGAGGCTGTTGGAGCATTTTCGTGATTCCCTAGAATTATAAGGTTTGTAAAAACTACAATAGTATTTTGTCATCATCTCGACTACTTTGCTCCACAAATGGAAAAAAAACAAATTACAAGGTAAGTACTCCCAATCCAATTCCAATACCTTTCTCCTCCTGTTTCACAACGATGATCGGATTCTCTTTGACGGGTTCAACGGTGGTTACTGTAGGCGGAAAATCAGTAGTTCTTGCAATGGAAAACGGGGGGATTTCGGTGTAGAATTGACTGGCGCTGGTGGCCTGACCTGGGTAGGTTGGCTGGTAGTAGTTGTACCTGATAGTTGAACTTTTGAGGGAAGTCAGATTTGAAATCATTTTTAATTGCTTTTTTTTTACTTTTCATTGAAACTTATACTAGCTCTAGAAAATTCCTTGAAGTGCAATTGAACTTGAAGATTTCTATTGATAAACATCTCATGAGCAGGTCTTGGTTAATATTTTATTTTCCAGTTTCAAGGAAATTTTCTTGAAGTCTCATAGGTTATTTTGAGCCTAAATACTTGGATTTTTCGAAAGATGGCATCTCCTATTATATTCCTCAGTTAAGTCGAGTGTCAGTTAATCATTCTTTATCACTTTTCTCTCTCTTCTTTTCCGTACTATTTCCCATGTTCTCCCTTTCTTTCTCGTATTTTTCCTGACTCTCTCAACTTTACACTGACGCTTCCTTGCTGAAGCTCGCATGACATTCATCACCCCTATTTCTTCTTCATCTTCCTCGAACCGTTAAGAGAAAATAGATACCGTAATCCTGAAATCTCCCGAAATAACTCATTTTTCAAATATCGATGGAAAAGCTACCAAAATCGAAAACTCGATATTTTCGCGGGGGGACACCTTTGCAAATTTTCAAGACGGCGCGCGCCTGTTCTGGACACAAGGTGTGTGTCGTGCAACTGCTGTCCAGTCTTCAGGACGTCTGTTGCACAGCCCTCCCCCTGTCTTTCTTCCAGACTAACCCCATTCACATATGTTCCATACCTGCCAACTGCCTGGTCGTTCGCATATCTCCCCATTTCCACCCCTTTTAGAGGGAGGCCACTCCAGTCGGATGGTAGAGTCGTTGACTTCCTGTGCTTTTTGGCACAACTTTTCTCGTAAATTCTTATTGTTTTTTTTTCAAAAAGTTCGCTCCAGTGAGTTTTCTTTGTAAAACTTATATTTTCAATAGACTTTGTAAAGATGTGCTGAAATTAGCTGTCCTTCATCATTTTTGCAGTGAAAACTATAATAATCTCCAAAAACAATACGCTAACTTTTACCTTTCTCTGAGCCACTTTGCCTAATTTTAGTGAACTTAATAAATCGGTCAATTCGTTAAGTTCATTAACACGTGCGAGCACAGCTGGAAGTCGTTGGCATGTCATTTCTTTTCGCCTCTCAACTTTTCCCACTCTCTAGCTTTTTCGCCTCCCTTTGAACTTTCGACATAAATTACGGTATCTCTGAAATCTCCGAATTGCGAGCTTTTCTCACCTGCTTAGCACACCGTATATTTCACGCGCTAATTTGTCATTTTGAAGCGGGGCTTTTAAGGGCGCTTAAAATTCGCTTAATCTCGGAATAAACATGAAAATTGACATATAAACAATGCGCATTTTCGTCGTATAATTTCAATCTAATGCTCCAAATTGTCGTGAAATTTTACTTTAAGTCGTATAACTTTAGGAGTGTTAACAATTTTCCGAAAACTAGAATAAAGGAAAATCAACGTACCTGTAAAGTTCATAGGTGTTCACTCCGGCATAATCCGCAGTGGGTTGCGCTACAGCCGCAGTGAAGGATGTCAGTGTCGTGATGTCGCTTGACGAAGTCAACATTCGAGGGCTCTGCGAATAATATAGGGGGTCGTACTGGCAATTTTCCGTATTCATATTGATAGTCCTGAAAAAATCAACTTAGATCTACCCTACTTTTTTAAACTCGAAATTTCTATAAAAAATTCCTTATGACAACTGCTATTGGAGCGCCAATTGTACGTCTAGTTTTAAAGTTGCTCTTTTAGAGCTGCAAAATTATTCGGAAGCAAGTGTCTTGACAATTGGTCGGATGGCTCAGTAGTGGCTAAGTCAGTTGGCCCTCAGGCCTCGATTTTACCTTTTACAGGATGCTTTTTCGGGGTCTTAGATATAGGAATAGGAAGGAGAAGCGTCAGTTGTATGCAGCAGCCGCCTCGCTTAGCCAGAGAAATGAGCAACTGTTTTAGATGGGAGGAATTAGGGAGGGGCCTAGAAAATAGACAGGAATAAAGAGAAAAGCTCACCTTACACTATCTCTCTATCCCAACGGATCTCAGATATCCACCTTTGATATTCGAAGGTTTATTCTGGATATTGATTCAATCAATTCTGCGATCTGCCTGAACTTTCTAAAGGATTTTTTTTTTTTCAAGAAAATATCCAAGCTGGAAAGTTAGTAGGATAGAAATTTCTCAACCAGAAGCTATTCGATTAGACATTTAGTCATTTTCTTCAATTATGACCAACTACCTAATAGAATTCATAACTACCTTTCTTTACATACGTACGTACCTCGGTTTCCCAAAAATTGCAACTCTTTCTAGCTTCTCGGCGCTCTCTCGTTCATAAATCTCTCGCGTTTATCGCCCAAGAAGAGGCGAAAATCTAACTCACTTTCCACTACACCACGCTGTCACGAGGGGAGACGCGCTTCCTTGCGTCGTACGCTCGGTCAGCGTAGGATAGAGAGCGTTGAAAATGGAGAGATTCTGAGAAGCTCGAAAAAGTTACAATTGGAAAAAACGGGGGTATAATTTTTACAACTTTATGTCTTCGAGCTAGATTTATCCAAATTATAGGCGGTACGATACGTTACAAAAGTCCAGGAACGATTGCGTAATGTGAAAATAGCGCGTCTGGTGGGTCGGAGGCCCATTTATCTTTAACATGTCTTTCCTTATGCCTGCTCTTTGTAACGCAATAAATCATCCCCGCAAATTCGCGAAGCGAGTTTATAACCGATTTTACGCACTTTTACAGTCTTTCCCTCAATGACTTGAAATGTCTACTGTAGGAAAATAAGTTGATTTTTTTCTGGACAAACTTAGCGAACTCTTGAAAAAGCACGAAATTTTCTTTATGGTAATTATGAAAAAATTGAAACCTTAAGAAACTTTATGTAGAAAAATATTTTATTGGCTTTTCTAATAGAGTAATTATGAAAATGTGTCTGAATCCAAATAATTTCGATTTACATCAATTTTTCTTCGGTTCACTATAACGTTATATCGAGGTGGAGATACTGTTAGGCCGAGGATTCTCTGAAAATTTTAAAAATCATTTCAATTTAGGGTTATGACTTTGTTCCCAAAATATGATCCAATTAAGCTGTAGGTTTTATTTTTGAAATTTTTATTTAAAATTTTGACCGTATCGTCCAAATCTTCTCCTGGAGCAGGTTTAAACTCGAAATTTCGAAGGATATTCGCGAAGATCAGGAATAGCTCCGCTTTTGCCAAGGACTCTCCTAAGCATTGCCTCTTCCCTATGGAGAATGGAAGGAATTCTTCGAATCTGAAATTAAAAAAATAATATTTTTATCTTAAGTTTTAAATTTAAATTAGATATTTCGAATTTTAGATAAATTTAACTAGTTTAAAGATGACCGTAACAATTGCCCTTGCTCATCTAAAAATCTATCAGGGTTAAACGATTTTGGATCCGGGAAAACTTCAGGATCATTCAATAATATAGAGATCTGAGGTATGACTAGAGTGCCCTGAAAATAAAATATAAGAGAAATGGAAGGCAAAAATTCAAATAGAGTAAAAACCTTTGGAAAGACATATCCATCTAATTCTATGTCTTCGGAGCAAGTTCTGAGCAAATTAATTGGGAGAATATTCGCCATCCTTTGGCATTCCTGAACCAATAAAATTAAAAAAATCAATAAATAAGTAATTTTAGGTCAAAAATTATTTACGTTTATCGTTGCCTGCGTATAAGGTAATTTATTCCTATCAGCCAACGTAATAGGTCCATCGATTAACTCCAATTCCTCTTGGACTTTCCTTTGGACGTTACCATACTTGCAAATCAATAAAAATGCCCATTTTAAAGTAGTTACGGTAGTTTCCATTCCAGCGAAAAATAGGTCGAGTAATAACATTTTCATTTGATGCTCCCTAAATTTAAATATGAAACAATTCAAATTACACCTAATGTTTCAATTATAATGCTATATCAGAATTTAGATTTCAAAAGATTGCACTAGAATATGATGTATCAAAATTCTAGACTACTTAAAAACGAAAATAACTTACTCGAAATAACCAGAATCGCCTTCCGAATCTTTTCGTTTCTCAATCTCTTGTAAATAAGCATAGGTAAAGTCTTCGGGCTGTGATTTCAACAAGTCGGGATTATTTTTATGGGTCTAAAGATTAAAAATATTCTTAAACTAAAAATAAGACAATTATACCTCGATATGATATTGCAAAAACTCTAATAGCTTTTCTTTGATGCCCATTAATTCGTTCCATTTATTGTTGATTACTGGAATTTTTGTGGAAAATGGAAGAGCGATGTAGAGACCCATTAAAGGGTGAAGTACGATATGGGACTGACGGTCTAATAAGCCATGTAAATCACGCATGTCGGGGTCGTTCTGATAAAAACAATTTAAAATATAAAATAAAATCATATGAATCAAGAAATTTGATTATTTGATATGGTTTTCAGAAATAATAGTGATTCTATTTTTTTTTAATTCTATATTTAAGTGATATTATCGTTTTTCAGAAAAAATTTAAATTATTAAATAATCATGCCTGTTCATATCTAGTGGCGAATAAAATATTATTGATGATATTTCCAACACAAATCGCAATAGGAGTGGTTAATTCGAACTTTTCGGTCTGGACCAATAAAAATTGGGCGAATGCGTCAACCTAAAATAGATCTTTTTTCAAGAAAGAGAACTAATCTTCATTAAAATTTGATTTTTTTTAGAAACTTTGGTCTCCTTTCAAGAAAAAAACTTATCATCATCAGAATTTTATCCTTTTTTTTTTCTCAAAAATTTGTTTATCCCTTAAAAAACTAATCTTCGTATAAATTTTGTTACAGAATTTGTTTGTTTTTTCTTTCTTTTATCCATTAGGAAAGCTGGTCTTCATTAAATTTTCATTCTCTTTACCTCAATCATGATTTTCTGTTCGATTATAGCTCTCCCGACCCCGAAATCTCGGAATGTTCTTAGAGCAAATTTTCGTTGCTCAGCCCACTTTTCACCGTCTATTTGAACCACGCCGTTAGGCCCTTCTGAATTAAACAATGCAGGTATGTTGAAGTATAAAATAAAAAGTAAATTATTTTAGCTATAAGTTTTATACTTACCCATAAACGTATCGGTAATATGGTTTCTCCATCGGTTAGAAAATACCGATGCATTTTGCACGAAGTATTTCTTTATTAGGGGCAAAGATGAAACCATAACGAGTGGTATCGGACCGATCCATACAGTAAAAATGCCTGTAGTAGAAGGAGTTAATCTTTGGCGAATTGAAAATTAATCATACCCGAATATTTCTTGTGCCAATATAATAAGACATCATCTAATGATGGGGCTTAATTTGAAAATTTGCCAAGTGCTAAACTCTAGGTACTAACCTAAAAATAGCGACATAATATTGCCCAAACATAGGTGAGGCGTAGGCCCATTTGGGAAATTTTTACGTTTCCAGTATAAATCATATAGTAGGTAGGAAGATAAGGTTAGAAATACTGTGGAAATCTTGAAATTATTGATTTTTGGTTATGGATAAAGATTGAATCATACAAATGATAGCCTGAATATTCGAAATCCAATAAAAGCTAGCGATGCTCCAATAAAAGTAATCGTACCACCAGAACTTCTCATCGTAAAATTTACATAATTGGCGACTTATATTAGAATATTTTCAAGTGTCTAAAATATAAAGATTTAGAAAAAACTAGCAAAAAGCTACTATCAACATGGGATATCTGTACAGGTATTACAAAGAGAAAAGAAACTTCCGTTATGATGTGCCGTATAAAATGCGGCAAAAATTCCTTATTCTTTAACACATATATGGAATTTAAGGAACACTGAAAAGCAATATATACGAAAAGTATGAAGGAAGGGGATTAGTTGGTAAGGGAAAGTCTTCCTTCCCCCTTTTATGGTCATCGGTTTGCAACACAACTCGTTGGCACAGTGCGATTTAAAACCGCAAACCCGTTTTTGGACCAACGCACTGCTACTCGGGCATCCGATCACTTATACAATACATATTTGCATGAGAAACGTAAAAAGTGAAGGGCCCCAAAACGGGATATCGTTCAGGGATAGTCAAGGAAAAATTTGAGACAACGATGGAAAAGTGATATCGATGACAAAACCCCTAGTTTGAGTAATCAGTACAAGAAGATCGAAGAATGATAAACTCTGACGTCGATGGCAGAAAATTCGATGTCGACAACAAAAATCTAGCGTCTAAATAAGGAGGATGAGCAAATTTGTAAAAAAAAAAAGTGACGGACTTTAAACCTGAAGGAAAGAGAATGAAATCCTTACACGGAAAGTGAGAGAGTATGAGACTTGAGAGAGCGCAGAGAAGCAGAAATTCGCAAGAATTGTGTCAATCACTCTATGCGCAGAGAAGTGAATTACGTCTGGAATGGGGATAATTCCTTAGAAATCATAGGCTGCAATTTTAAGAGAACACGGACAATAAGACATATCTCTAACCACATTGACCTAGTCTCTAACCCAATGATAAAAGATAGGCTACGAAAACCGACAAGCATAATTTTAAAAGTGAAGATATAATGGGAAGATCTGAGAAATCCATATCGCATGATTAAGCGTAACACGAATCACCGTCTGAGATATAATATTCGAATTTTAGTCTCAAAGAACGAACATTTTTATTGATCATTCATTATTTCATAACTGAACCACGATCTTAAAGCTGCTGAAAATCAATATAATTTTTAAAAATAATTAGAATATTTTAAATTTACAATGATACAATGACCTGTGTATGGAATCAGCGTAGAACTGACTATAGTTTGTGTTGAAAAGCTTAGAATTGATAAGTTTTAGAATAAGCTATCACAACTCAACAATTTTCGAGTAAAATAGACTAGAAATCTTAACTTTTATAGAATTTTCTGAATAGAAATCTTATGGAAAGTGAAGTAGAAGTCTTTTTCCCAAGTCTTTAAAACTTAGAAAATTTTAGATCTAAAAGTTTGAAATAAATCTCAATAAGATTTAGAATAACAAAGTAAAAAATAACTCGTAACAATGGTGTAGTCTCATAAATCAAGTATAGGAATGAAGTGATCTCATCAAAAATGTTTAATGACGAGCAGAAATTACATTTGCTTCAGGATGTATGAGCTTGAACCGGGCATCTAAAAGTAAAAAAAATTTGAATGATTTGAATTTCGGTGGAAATCTATACCCAGTCTCTGTTTGAACCTCTGGCCCCAGTTGTTGCAGGGTATGTCCATTGTTGTTGGCAAGGGTAAGGGTCTAAAATTTAACCCTTTGACTACTGTAACAGGCACCTTGTAAAGTCTATCCAGTATAAAATTAACTAACTTCGAGAAATAAAACATGGCGAAAATTGTATAAAGTTTAAAAGTGAGTGGATTTTAATTGAATTAGCATTCAAAAAGTTCTAACTTATGTGGTTCAAAATACTACTATATATAAATCATATTCAATATTTATACAGATCCTTTATTTTTTACAAATTTTAAAAGAACTACTTTTAAATAACAAATTTAATAGTGCTTACGTTGTAATTGGTGTTCATTTGCGGGACCACTTGTTGAGGGACCAGTTGCATTGGCGCACTCACCATACCTGACTCGTTTTGGGCCATGCGACGGAACCTAAAAGAGATCAATCATCATCTTTGGAAACCTTTGGAGAAGAAATATCTTTTTCACGAATTTTACAAATTCACAACATTTTACGTTACTTTGCACATACGACATTTGCTTACCATCAACTCATTGTCATAATGATTACTGCATGTTTTGTTATTTTATGGAAATCTTCGAAGAAAACCCACTTTTGCCGGTTCTCCTTCATGAATTTCTGTATTTTCCTAGCGGCAGCCTGGCGTTTCCGATTTCGGTGACCCCGGTAGGCATGTTGAATTGTCGTGGCAGCGCGGTGCTCTCGCAAAAGGGCCAGAGTGGAGTTGGTTTGAGGGATCTGAAATTGTTTTGAAGAAGATCAGCTTTTTCCAATCAATATCTTCGAAAATATCAAATTTCAAATCAAAATTTTATCTATATCGTCCAAATTCTACTGTTTTTTCTTTAAATAATTCTTAATGAAGATCTATTTTTTTTAAAATAAAGTGATGTGAAAAATTGAAATATTGATGAAAATCTTCTCTTCATTTTATAAAAATAAATATCCTACCTGGATCCTAATGCTTTCTCCATGAAGTGTCGGGTGTTCGGGTACTTCCAAGGCTGAAGGCGTATCCCCTTGTCCCTGTTCGTCCCGATTCTTCTTCATCCGGAAATGCTTCTGGACGACGATCGCCGCATTGTGCAGCTTTTTGAAGTAGCAGAACTAAAACCGATTTTTTCTATGCATATCAATTGCAACCTTCAAAACAGGCCACACCTTCAAAATATGACAGCGGAATTTTGAGTGGCACATTTCATGTTTTTGCAGGTAAATGAGTTGTGATAAGGTCAGACTTCAAACGTCTCAGTTTTAGTTAACGGGTGAGAGGAGAGAAGATATATGAAATCCTCATAATCGATATAACTAAAGTATATCAAAATAGAAGAGATACATAAACTCTTCTCATTTTAGATGCTATAAAATTTTTGAAAAGGAATAATGGTTGATTAGGTCAGACTTGAAAGAAATTAGAATACGATAAAATCGATATATGAGAATATATTAAATCCCCTTACTTTCTTATATCTCCTATAAAAGCTTTGGATCGTGACGGCGGCCCTCCTTTCAACGTCCGCCTGTCTTTGGCTAGAGCTTCGTGCTCTGTATTCCCGGTAAGCTCTTTGAATGATCATTGCTGCTTCATAAACTTCTCTTTGCTCACCATCTGAGAATTTTAAATTTATTTTAACTCTAGATTCCCGTTAAGTGACGACTTTATTGACACCAGAAAGATGTGATATTTTGATATATCCACCTCCAAGAAAAGCAAACATTGAATAGGATATTTTTCAGAGTCAGGAAGATTTTGAAAGAAGGAAATTTGGCGTCATTAAAGAAGAGAAAACTGCAGTATCCCGAAAATTAGAATACCGTACCCATGCCAAAGCCCCTGTAGAGCTGATGGTCCTGGGAATCTAGCGCGGTGGGTTTTTCTTCGCCCGAATTCGGCAGGATCATTGTTGGATTAATTTTATCACAGACAGACAATTTTGGAATGGATTTAGAAGTTAGAATAAACCGGGGAAAACCGGTGAGTGGATATAAGAAATCCGGGGTCAGGGGGTGGGGGCGACAAAATTTAGGTGAATGGCACTCTCTTTGCAGATCGGAAAATGTGAAGGGTTAACCGGAGGTTAGGTAAAATCGAGAGATGCTGGAAGAAAATAAGAAAGGAGAAATAGCGTCTAGAGCTAGACAAGCAGAAAAATCAGCCGGATCACAAAATATCGCACTGATCGAAGAGAGAAGAAGGGCAAAAGAAAAACCGGATGAGGAGAAATAGTAGGTCTTTTGAAGAGGGGAAAGAGGGAAAAAGCACGCCTGCTACCTCGCGACCCGAGCCACATACAATGACGTAAAACAGAGAGATTCTTTAGAATGGAACGAAATAGCGCAGTGGTAAGTTTTGCAGAAAAATGAGAATGGATGAGGTTTCAATAAGGTCAGACCACTCGATTTTTGCAAATATTCTAGCCCCGCCCACTTTTTATCAGAGCCAGGATATATGAATATTTTTGATGTTTATTCCTTATCCAACACGATTTTATAAAGCCCATTTGTTACACAGAAGAGATGGAATGGGGAACCAAAGTTCCCTTTGTTTTTCTCTTTTTCTCTCTAAAGTGTTTTTACCTCTAACTATTTTGTTTCTTTTCGTCTCGAAATTTTTCTTTATATTTCTCTTTCCATTTTGCAGATCAATTCAGGCGATGACTTGAGGTAACTGCCAACTGGTCGCGCTTACACCGGAAATGACCTCTATCCTACCTATTTTTAAATGATCCCCAATCATTGATAAAGAATAAGAGGCGAAAGCAGGCTGGGATATATCTAATTTGAATCAGGATATGAATAGCTCACACGCCGATAAGTTGGTTTAACGTGAGCTGATTGAAGGATGGGGATGATTTTGCAAAGGTAAAGGGTACGCAATGGCACGAAAAAACTGATCTTCGTGGATTTTAACGCGTGTTTTGGTAAAAGACGTCGGTTTAATAGTTACAAAGCTGATCTTCGTGACAATTCGTCTTGATTTTACTACGTCTTTTGGGCTTAGGCTCAAGTTCAACTTAGAGTCCTTCAGTTCTTGTAAGCTGAAAATTTACAACCCTTGTAAGTTGACTTAGAGGTGTTGTAAGTTGAACTTGAGTCCAAGCCCTGAATAAAAAACATTATTTGATATTTTTCTCTGTACTAATGTTCTGAGAAGTTGAGTTCACGTATCTTAGAGAGTCAGAGCGATTTTTGCTTCATTGACGCAGGTAAAGGCGCAAGTGGGCGAGAGAGGGAAAAGGGATAAAATTTGAGGGAATCAGAGAAAAAGGAGGTGACGAAGTCACTCAAGCACCTTCACATGAACCGAGCAGTAAATCGTTCGATATCCCAGATGGGTTTCCTAATAAACATCAGGTATCTTTCAACATTATGCAGTTACAGTAATAGTTTTCAATGGAAAATGCAGTATTCCTAAATTTCAAGTTCAAATGTCCTTTGAAATTCCAGAAATTCCAGTGTGTAATGAGTGATTAGAGACCGAAGGGTGGAAGCTTGATCTATTAGATTTGAAAGATAAATTATCCGAAATCCGGATCGGATATTTGAAGTCCAGATATATGAAATCCCTCTTAATCCGAAATAAACCATCTTGCAAAAGCTCGAGCAAGTGTTATAGGTTCCTCCAATTATTGTGGACTCTTATCTTCCAAGTGATGAACCTAATCTTTGATCGTTGAATATCTTATCAGTGATAAGCTGTCAATTACTCGAAGAAAAGACATGACATGCCAAGAGGTCAAAGGAACCTTCTCGAGGATGATAAGTATACTGTAGTTAAGCATAGGCCCTCAGAATGATCGGGATACGGCGCGAAGACTTTGATTTTCTGATAAGTTACCTATTGATCGAAATGCTATGAGCATTCTAGCTTGTTTCTTCGTGTTTGCAAATAATGCAAGGTGGTTTGACTCTTATTGACACAAGTTTACAAAATCCCTCGTTCTATGTTTAAGCATAGCGGCTTAAAACTGGCTGGTATAGCTGAAGACATTCCAAGCTACTATCATTTTATGAATGGGTACAAGTAAGTTGGGGAGGGAGAGAGAGAGATATGGCTTACGTCAGGGATAGAGTTAAAAAAGAGAAAAAGAAGGGAATAGTATGAAAATTTGCGAGTGTAAGAAAGTTAGAAAAGAGGAAAATAGCGTCGAAAAATAAGAGGAAAAGATAGAAAGAAAAGAAATAACGTAAAAAACAAGAGATGGAAGAAAAATAAAGATGCTTAGAAAGTTTGACGCAAAGACGTGTATTGAGTTTCGCGGCAAAGAACAAAAGAAA
Source organism: Diploscapter pachys (assembly GCA_002287525.1). NCBI lineage: Eukaryota > Metazoa > Nematoda > Chromadorea > Rhabditida > Rhabditidae > Diploscapter > Diploscapter pachys. The sequence goes on along the minus strand of LIAE01010531.1, from coordinate 48,350 downwards.
AGTTCGCCGCGGTACAGTTTCACATATAGAAAATACGTATGTGTTTTTTGCGAAATTAAAAATAAAGGGGTTTAGGGTATCCCAGAAAATTCTTGATAAAACTTTGTTATTTTAATTTTAGAAGTATTTTATAACCTAAAACTTAGATTTTAATTGAAGCTAAATCTAACCTGTCAATTTCAAATTCCCCAAACTTTGCTGAAGTGGATCAACGACCGTGTCGAATCTCAGGTTGAAAAATTCGCCAAGGTCTTTCGAGCTTAAAAATTAAGAGATAAAATAGGATATATGAAATCGAAATCCTTTCCTTACTTATCGAAATCGAAACTAGTGCTTTCGAAGGTGTTAGCTCTTGAGGATTCATTGGAAAAAGAGCCGTCTCGGGTCTAAAATTGATACTTTATCATTTTTCAAATTATCGTTGCCGTATCATACCGTATTCGGATGTAGTCTATTGTGATCAAACGAAGAGCCAGAGGGTTGCGCTGATAAAGAAGAGGAGTTATCAGTATGATCGTATCTAAAATCGCTGTTTAGTTTGTATAAAATGGACGGAGTTTGAAAACCACGCCCACTCATTTTCTCGCAAAAAATAGTGCATACCTATGATGGCTATACTCGTGATCGAAGAAATTGTCGAATTCGGACACTTGATTTGGTCCATGCTGAGATAATAGGGGTGAATTGTAATGATTGTGATAGAATGCGTTAGAAATATCATCTTCTATCAATGACATGGATTCTTGGTTCTGAAGATTTTAGTTTTTGGCAAAAATATAGAATTAAGGAAGAATCGAACCTTGATTCGAGGGGGTATTGCCTCGATGATCTGTTTTGCCAGCTGAGCCATTCGTTCCCGGTCGACGTCAGTTATTTCGATTCCGGGACTAAAAATGCAAATTATTTGAATTCGTCAAGAACTTTGATAGTCTTTCCAAAAACCATAAAGATCAGTTTTACAGACGTTTTTTTCGAGAGTTATATCTACCTTTCTAACAAATTATCAATGGAGACCAGATTTGTTCTATAATATTTCTGCAGTGATAATTTTAAAAATCAATAATTAATCAATTTCTCTCACTTTCTCTATTTTAAATCCCCCATTTTACCTCGTAACGGCCTCAAATAGATCAGCCATTTTAGGCGAGTCCGGCACGAACACGTTTGTATCCATCGAAATCTCCACATGTAAAGGAGTGTCGTCCCTCCAATTTCCCCTATCGTTTCCTGGCTGACCTTCGTTTCCATCCGCATCGGACAGCATCGAAAAACTCGAGACTGGCTGGAATATTTATTTTTAGATTCAGTAGTACTGTAGTTTTTTGTTGAAAAATAATATTATAAATTTTAAAATATTTAAATGCTCATGCTATAAAAGTACGATTTATTATAATCTGCTTAGCATTATTATATTTGACATGTATAAGTTGCGAATATTTCACGAAAATTCATACTTCATTTATGTTATAATATGGTATGGTCTAGAAATGCAAAAGACGATTTTTTCAATTTAACATTTTTGGCAAAAACCATGACTCGAATAAGATCCGTACCTCTTCCCCCATCGGGGACTTCTGCAGAGGGACTCGTTCCTTCAAAAGCAAGTGCTCGCGTGTTACCGTCTCACCATTCGTCATCACCCACAGCTCAGTTGGACTGACGTGATCCTCCTTCGACGATTTCTCGTGCACACTGATAAAGTTTTGTTTTTCAGAAAGACGGCGCATTTTTTCGTCGCCTAAAATAGGGGTTTTAAGCCAGTTGTAACCTTCTGATAGAGTGCTACCAATTGGTGCATTTCCAAATGGTACAAAATGGTAAGTTGGTCGAAGCGCGAAGAGATGTGGGGCACTCGTTTCCTCCCACTCAGAAGTGGTGAGCGGCTTTTTGTAGTCCACACCCACTTTTTGAGGAGAGAGGTACGGAAAAAGTTGGTGTGGAATACAAGAGTCCGCGGTGAACGAAGGTTGCCTCGCCTCGGCTCGCGTCTGACCCCAATTCACTTGCGTCACTCTTCGCAGGGGCCCTAGGATGCAGCCTAGACCAAGAACTCACTTTCCTGTACTTTACTTTCACTTGCTTTCTGACCCCCGACTGCTTGGGGATTTGTGTTTTTCTGTGGCTTGCTAAGCGCCTCGCCTGTTAGTAAATGGGAGTCGAGATCATATGAGAAGGACTGGTTATTGTGAAATGAGATCGTGAGATGGTTGAATGAGGTTTTCGCAAGTGGGGGAATGCGCACAATGTACGCTACTTTGTGCAATTTCTGTGTGGAGGACACCAACAGATAACATTTTTGGTAACTTTGGTACATACCTACTAAATCGCCCGGCGTTCTTCCCCTATCGTCCAACACGTCCAGAGACTCGCGGCATTCCTTGACGATAACCTTGGCACATTCCAAGTGACCCATGCGCATGGCTAAGTGCAATGCGGTTAGCCCTTCAACGTCACGCGAAAGTGGATTCAGCTCCCGGTTGTAACCGAACGAGGTCCTAGATTTTTTCCCAAAGTAGAAAATTTTAGCATTTAATTTTAGTAATTACCTCAGATTTAATAAAAATCGAATCAAATTAGGATAATTCAGCAGCACCGCATAATGAAATACAGTTCTTGACGGTAAATTCGAATTTAGCAGGGATAAATTTGAACTTCTTTGATTTTGATTTGACTGCGATTTTCTTTCTAGCAATCGCAATAACGCTGATTCATCAACGTAGCTTAGGGGCTCGTTCTGAAATGTTCAAATTTAAAAAGTAGATTTAGTTAAAATATTACGTATGAATTATCAAATGGATACAGAGCAGATAGTAACATCTGAATCCGGTCCAGTAAATTTTGCAGATTGTCTGTGTTTGAGGATATGACATCGTCCATATATGTGAATTCAGATGATGCAGAGACTTGCTGGTTATTACAGTATACGATAAGAGGTACTGTTCTTGATGAAGTTGCTAAAATATTAAAATTAAATTAAAAAGCAATAAATTTAGCTTAAATAAAAATATTTTAATTTGATAAACATATAAATTTAAGAGAAAATACATACATGGCGGTGAAAATAGCGATAGAACGCCAACTTGAACCAATCTCGCCGGTACTCTCCTTTCGCCAAATTGAACGGAGTACTCGTGTCCCTTCATGAAGAAGCTACCAATGACTAGAACCTTCGTACCACCCTTAAATTGTACTACTTTTTAGCAATGATTACATACATTTATATTACCTTAGAAGACCCAGAAATCGGTGTAATATCTGTGATTGGGGTTTGATTAGAAGAAAACTGAGTCTGGGATGCTGGGACTGGAGATCCGCTGATGGACTGTTGAAGACAGAGCGACTGAAATATAAAGGTTTGGAAACATTTTCTGGGGACTTTTGGAGCCTACCTCCTCATCTAAATTGCTGCTTTTCGTGGTAGCCCCAGATGGAGAGGAGCTTGCATTGTGCAGATTGGCAACGTCGAGCGAGTTGCGATGGTTCCCAGAAGTTCCCACAATTGGTTGTCGCTCGTTTCCGCAACTACACGAGTTGGGGGTGAGTCCTGAATTGTTGAAATCAATATTTTGGCTTAAAATTTATATAATTCCCTTAAATTCAAATGCATTTCTTAAGCTCTCGTAGTTTCAGTTACTACCTTAAATTTGTGATATGAAGTGAGATATGTATCTAAACATTAAGCTAACTTGATGAACTATTTTAGCTCTAAATTAAAACTTTATATTTACCAGCAAAGTTCACATCTATAGAATCAGAAAATGTCGAGGGTTGCCGTCTCAGAGCTAACGATGAAAGTCCTTTCCGAAAAGCAGAAGAACAAGAATTCCTGCTCTCCAAATGGCGGTTCGATGACGACGTCTAAATACAGTAATCATTATTTCATATCTTAGATGGCATCAAAAATTATGATAATCTACATATATTCTGGATTATAAACGACGTCCGGAATTACAGTATTTCAGTGACTCTTATTCGCATTTTAAACGATTTGGAAATTTATGCAGTCTCTAATTTCATACTTACAGAATGAGAGGATCCAGCTTGTTGCTGATGCTGAACCTGCTCACTTTGAAGCGAATGCAACGTGTTGACAATTTCTTCCGAAACTTGTTGAATTATGTTGTTCTCCAGTGAATATCTATCTAAATTAAATATTTAAAATATTAAGTTTAAATTTAAATTAGCATACAAATTGGTGCTAGTTGAGCGGCAAGTTGTGTAGAATTTGGGTATAGGGAATTGGCAAGTAAGGAGTCTACCTAAATTTAGAAAATTAATATTTATGATCGTCTAATAAAAGTAGTAAACAAAAGTTTAGATGTGCAATTATCATTCATTTATAGTGGAATATTTATTGAATGTTACAAATTATTTTTTTAATTGCAACATTTAAATTAATGACTTGTTTAACTCAAATTATTACCGTCATATCTATCAAAAACCTGTAGTCAGCTTCATTTTCTCGCGTGTTTAAATAGTGTATCAGCACATATTGGGGATCCTAAAATTAATTAGTCTCAGATAAAGTTTAGTTCAAATTGAATTACGTTTCTCAGGGAGTATATTCGCCTATGAAATGATGGCACAACAGCGGAATGGGCGTAGTGCGCTGATATTACGGCTTGTTTATTAACCTAAATTAAGGGGTATATGAAATCCTTAAGGGGTATATGAAATAATGAAATCCCTACCTTCAAATCCATATGATCCTCCCTGATAAGCCTTCCACCTTTTCGTCTTCTCCACTCATACCCATCATTCTTAAACCAATTACCATCATGTCGAGCGAATAATAGCTGAGTTCTAAAAATAAAAATGACTATATTAATTAAAGTTACTGTTAAAATTACCCGGACGCAGGCCTTTCTATGACAGTATTCGTGAAGATTTCCGGGTGCATCCGAGCGTTGCACAGGATTTGATATATCTCCTGAAAATTTAAATTATAATTTAGGATTTAGATAATTTAGATGTTAGCATTTAAAGTTTAGATGATAAAAGTTTTAGATTTGTAACAACCTGAAATTTAGATTTAAATAATCTACATATAATATTTAGGGGTTAAATTATAAATAACCAGAGTTTAAATAATTTAGATTAACTACTTGATTGGTGTTCCATTTCGGGTTGATCGGTTGCCAGCTGAACGAGCAGCACGGGTCCGGTGGTTGAATATGTTGATGCTGATCCACAGCCATTTCAAAGTTAAAATATTCCAGCCGGCTTTAAAACTTAGAACTTAATCCATTTCTACCAATTATCCAACGAAAATTCTCTGAAATGAAACAAAATCAATAGTTTCGGGATAAAGTCAGGAAAAAATTGCTATGTCGCGCCGTAATACGAAAGGCTCTCCATATTTCTTTATGCAAAAGCCGGGAGTCGGGGGGAAATAGCGTGAGAAAATGGGATAGAAAAAGAAAAATGTGTAAGATAGTGTGGTAAAGTGAGTGTCTGAGAGAAAATTGGGTATAGTGGGAGGAATGAGAGAGCACAGAGTGCCAGGGAGCACATTGCATTGGACGAGAAATCGATCTAGCTAAAAACGAAATAGCGTTGAAAAGCTAGAGAAAAAGAGAAACGGACAGAAATAGAATGGGAAAATTAGACGGGAAAGAAAAATGGGTGATAGTAAAGAAAAAGAAAAATGAGAAAAATCATAAAAAAAGATAAATTGAGGCTCCAGAAAGGAGAAAGAAGGCAGATTCAGAAATTACCTTTCCATGAAAACGGAAGGCAAAGAGTAAAACTAGAAATCGAAAGTTGGGAAAAATTAAGAATTTTTAAATTTAACTAAAACCCTAAAACTTTCACTTTCAGAATTGATTTTAGATCGTGTTTGAATTTAGCTTTTAATGGATTTCGAAGATTTAATTTCACCTCCGAGATTCATTTTCAGATAGCCTAATTTACATTTTTCTCGATCTCATTGTTGTTTTTTATATGGGTTTTCATGTATCTTAAGACTTAACTTTTATTCCCAACTATCTCAATCTTTTCATCTTTATATGTCTTGGGTTTCAATACTATATATCTTTGAACTACTATCTAAAACGTTCATCGTGAATTTGGTGGGCCAATTTCTTTTTCATTCATATATTTTTGTTCACTCTCTATAATCCTTCCAATTAAAATAAATCAAATTTATGTGCGATTTGTAGATAATTTCAGGCTGAATGCGACGATAGAAAATTTTAAATCTTGGGCAAAATAGAGCGCAAAATGGGGAGAGCTAGACAAAAAATAGATTCAAATTGAGATAAGTTCTTCATCCTTCGCTTTATTTAGAGCGCCGACTGGGGCCCGGTTTACTAACGAACAATCCTCATGTCTTCTATGTTTTGTTTTCCTCAAATATAGTCATTTTCTATCTTCTGCACAATTACACTTCCTCTATAAGTTTTTCGCCATATTTACTCAATTTATTTAAATCTCTCCTCAAAGCTATTTCCTATCCTAATTTGTTCTAGATCTTTCCCAATGCTATTTTTCTTTCTCAATTCTGTCGCCTTTTCTAGAATTTTCTTTAATTCTTTTTTATTTATGTTCCATTTTTCTCTAGCCTACGATATATAAAGAACTGGAATACGCAAAAAGTTCTTTCGGTCCGTTATTTCAAAAACTTAAATTCGCTAATCTTTAACCGAAATCCAATTTTTCGCACTCTCCTGGAAAATACATGACATATAATATAGTCGTTGGCAAATCGGATATTTAGATATCCGTGAAAGATCTGGGATATATGAAGTCCCTCCCCTTTGAAGTCGTTTGTAGATTAAAAATCAGGATATATGGAATCACCCCTATATAAAGGGGAATTTCTTAGATTTGGATATATGCATACATATGAAACCCCCGTCTAAACTTTTGGATATCTCGATTTTTCAACATTTGATTTCTGAATCAAAAGGATTTTGCTTCTCTTTATCATGTATCGATCTGAAAATTTGTTTTCTTTTGCATTTTGTTTAAATTTTTTCGTGCGTAAATTGTAAACGCGAATTTCCCTGCGACGAGCCGATATCTGTGCGCAAAATTCCGATTTTCCGTGCAGCTTGTTGATGTTTTCTTTGAAAGGCAAGAAAAGATAAACAAAGGCGATAGCTACGAGATCTTAGACCCTGATAAAGAAATTTTGAACCCATAAGGAAGTCAAATTTTCAAAAGATCGGTCTTTTATCGATAAGATCAACAAATACCTAGTTTTATGGTAATTTTCTAACCAAGAAAATAGAGAAAAGGTTGCCACCGCGTTACCCGAGAAATGGTTAGATGGCCCAATAGATACCAATCGGGTTATTTTGCGCCGAACATGCTGTGAAGGTGAGGTGCAAGAGACGAAAATTGGTTGTTTTGAATTTGGTAATTTTTACAACCAATCCGGTTTTCGGGCCTATTTTTTAGAACGCGACGAGAAATACCTAGGTTGTTTTCGATTTATGACAGGTGGCTTTAAGATTCAATTCCGGTTGTTCGAACACTTATATTTTCAATTTCTCAGTGTCAAACTCTAGACGATCTTTCAATTTTGAACATAAAGTAGCCATTATTTACGCTAATTCTCTTAATTACACCGTCACTGTGTTTAAGGATAGTGCTAAATTCCGTTTTGGATATATGTTGTCGATGTTGAAAATATTCAAAGTACGGGATATTTTGAATTCTCTTTGTCAGCTATGTTTTGGGTTGTGATATCTGATCTTGCAAATCTAGGCTCGAAACTTTCAGGCTCCGCCCAGTTTTTGGTCAGCCTCAAATATAAATTTGGTAAATCTGGTTGGGCTCAGAATTTCAATTTTTGCGGGTCAGGCTTTACAATTTTTGAAGGCCAGATATTTCATTTTTAGGGTCAGAGTTTGAAATTTTGATGTTTTCTTGTTGTGATGTTAGACGTCTAATTTTCGCCTTTCTCCTCCACCCCTGGTCAGAAGATTGAATGTCCTTTTCCGATGCTGTTTTTCTCTTTCCTCATCAAAACCCATTATTTCTTCCAACTCTTTTTCTCTGGTCTCTCTAATTAAGATATAACTATTTCCGTTTAGAGTCTGGGAAAGTTACCTTTACTCAGGTTGTTTCTTCGCATAGAAACATAATTGTGAAGGTCAGATTTTCTATCAATATCAACGGATTGTTTTGGCCAAGATTTTTCTTCTAAATAATAATGCAAAATTTAAACTCTAGTTTTTTTCTTTAAGATTTAAAACTTTTCTGCCTATCTAAGCACTTTTCAATTAGTAAATAAGTTCTAGGTAGAGGACGCAAGTCTCGCCAACTTCGTGAAGACAAAGTCAAAGAGCGCTTTTTCGTCACTTGTTCAAAAAGGCATACAAATTTTATAAAGTTATTTTTCTTTTTTCACTATTAGATATTGAACGAGTGAACATATCTACTTCCGGAACGTGTCCCCGAAATATGACGGAAGCCAGCCAAAATGAGCAATGAAATCTAAAAATCGTTCGTCTGAGCTTCAAATGTGTTCCTCATTGCTTCTTCATTGATTAGGAGTTGTGTTTTTCAATGAAGAACATTTTGCAGTGAAGAAAAATATCCAAATCCAGACGGCAACCAACGACAAGCGGTCTGAAAATTGGAAACTTCAATAACGCATTGCAAAGCGATTTGACGCTTGTTTCATGGATTTTTGCGCTCAAATTGCAAGTGGGCATGGCCTATCATTTTGGGAATGATAAAAACCCCTAGAAACTTCAGAATGTTCCAGAAGCAAGCAAAACAAAACTAATAAACGCTCTCCTTTTGAAATAGCCTCGTCGTCTATTGACTGCAAAGGGAGGGCACGCTTTTCACTTGACGAAAATTTGTCCACAAACAGGGATTTTCAGATCGTCATCTTCAGAAATTCACACCTTTGGCTACACTGATCCTTTTTCATCCGGTTCTTTGCTTTTAGATATTCTAGTATGATAGATTTCCAGAAAAAAAATACCTTTATGACTTTGTCTTCACAACGGGAATTTCACTTGCGGTCTCTAAATATATTTTATCCAAGTTTTTTAATCAGGAGGAAAAGTTTATGTCTGAAAAAGTACTTTAAAATTTCGCCTGCATAAAAGTTATGTCGAAAAAGTGTGAATGACCTTTGCCTGGTTCGTGCCCGATTTTCCAAACCTTTTGGCTGTTTAAAACTATTCACACATTAGCCTATGCTCTAATTTAAGAAATCGCGCGCGTACTTTTTCCATACTTTTGAACAAAACAGATTTCTAAAGACCACACTTTTACGCATGGATATTTTCCTGGTTCACTCACTTTACTACAATCTGTTTAAACCATAAAAGTTTCGCATTCTTAAGGAACTAAACTAAATTCTTGTTTGCCTAATTTTCTCATACTACTTATAAGAGTTCTAAGTTCTTTGAAACAAAACTTGGTTTACCAGAAAATTCAGGAAATCGCGTATTTTCTCTAGAAAATTAGCATAAAACTGGATTTTTCCTTGAACATTTTTATTTTTTCAATGAACCTGGCCAAAAATCCGACCTTGCTTTCCATCTATTTATGCATATTCGCATGCGCTCTATTTTCAACACATCGTAATCTACAATTTCATCGCTTTTTGCTTCGAATAAAAAACCCGAATCTGCATTTTTTCGGCCTTGCCAAGCGACAAGTCGTGCGGAACAGATTTTTCAACAGAAAACAGACAGAATTCCAACTTAATCCGCATAATTTTAATTCTGATCCGCATTATTTTTATGCGGAACACCATAATCCACCCAACTCCTAATATGGTTATGTTTACTGGTTTTGAACGCCCATAAAGCATATTATATCCGGTCATTCTCAATGTCAAATCAAAACGCACAGGTTTTCAAATTTCATATAGCCAGTTCGATTTATTTCAGGTTTCTGCTCACATTTCTATGGGAAAATAGATGACCTCCATCATATTTCCAACATTCAAAACTTTGTTTTCACAAAATCATGCTATTTTCTATTTTAAAACTGACCCTTCACTCTTTATCTCTTGCTTAGAGTTTGATCTTCCCGTATACTTTCGTTCTATCCAGAAAAAAAAACCCTTCAGAACTTGGCTGTAATTTTGATTTTCAGCCTCAAAAATGCAAATCTGGTACATGGAGCCTTACGCTTGTGGCGACCGCCGCTTGCCGCACCACGTTTTTCCGCCCAAGAAAATTTCCCCCGATCAACTCCTGCAGAAATCCAGAGTTCAATATTACAAGGTATGAAGTTTTCTTGAAAAGAGATTAAAAAATTCTGAAAGGAGATGATCAATTTAAAATTTTTGCAGGTCGATCTCGACGACACTGTGGCGATGAAAAAGCGCCTTTCCCGAGTTAAGGCCGAGTGGAAAGTGGTCTCCTCCGACATTCTGACGGTCAATGACAATGTCCCGGATTGGGAAGAAAAGGTTTCCAGAAATGTTTCTCCAAAATGGTCCCAATTAAAAGTTCCTAATAATCAAGAAGAAATGTTTGTAGTTTCCAAAACATGATTCCTTGTCCCCAAAATTTTATTTCCAACCGAAATTTGTTCAGCTCGAAGAGTACTACGAGCCGATTGTCAGAGACGACGATTTCGTGTGCATGGTCGTCGACGGGTCGTGCTACTACGATGTAGAGCCGGAGGTAATTGAATCATTTAATTGCCCTCAATTAACTATTGAATTACTCCAATTAACCGGGTTAATTACACCAATTAAGGAGGACGAGTGGATCCGTTGCCATTTGGAGAAGGGAGACTTGGTGATCATTCCGAAGGGCTTATCGCATCGATTCACCATCACTCCGAAGGTACGGTAATTCAGATGACGTCAAAAATGATGACGTAAATGATTCGAAATTCTGACGATGTTATTTTTTTCAGAACTACGTCCAGATCCAACGCTTCTTCACTGACAGAAATGGCAATATCCAAATGAGCAAATAAGGGACATAATTTTTGATGACATAAAAATCTGTATGAAAGTATCCGGTACTCGACAAAATTGAATTATATTGATTGAAAGCAACTTTATTTTTTGTATTTACATTGTACCATATATAATCCATATAATCTCAACAACAACAACAACAACTCCACATATCTACTTACAGACAGATATTGTATTAGTCTAGCCATACACATTTGGATATTCTATAGTAGAATGATAAAGGATATGAAATAAATCAAGTTCTATAAGTTCCACTGAGAAAATTCAATTCCACACGTAATATATGTTTTGAAAGCCGATTAGATTATTAAATTTGGACCTGATTCAGAAATTTCAAGGATGAATTAAGCTTGGAATGAAATAAAGCATGCATGCAACAATATGTAGATTTCAATTTAGACTTAATTTTTCCTAAGTCTGAGAAATAATTTTTGATTTTTCCACGCACTCAAAAACCGCATCTCTTAAATGCCTGTAAGTTCCAGTCAGCTCTCCCATACCAGTCTTCAAGCCATTCGACACATAGGCGATTACCACCTAAAGTCCAAAAATGGTAGGCATTGCCAAATGATGGTATCGAACCTCTTCATCGAGATCCATCATGATCGTGCTACCACCCAAACCTGCATGGCCCAATAACCATCGGTTCTAAAATGGCAAAGTTACCAACTGGTATAAAGTCTTGGTATTGTTACCCCTCCCAAAGGGTGTCGTTCATACATAAATCCAAGCCCTTTTGGTAGGGGAGTTAGCACAACTGCATCGAAACCAGAGGCAACTTCTGGGATTTTCAGATCATCGACCATTTTCTAAATATCACAAATTTTGAGACATGCTACCAAAAATGCCAGTCTTACTTTTGATACGATTTCCCCTTGAAGAAAATGATTGAATAGTTTGGCTAAGTCTCGAGCTTTAGTGATTCCCAAAGCAGCTACTTGTTCCATAGCGTGAAGTTCTGGGTCATTGAAAGTGTTGACGTCCTGAAAGCCGTCATATTGAAAATGCATAATGTTTAAAAAATCTCATATTTAAAAAACCGTCATACCTGCTCCAACTTAAACCATTGAGGGTTTTCCCTCACTTTTCTCCCAATAGAAGTTGGCGATCTCATATGAAGTACAGCTAGGACAATCAAAACCCTTGGATCATGCAGAATTTCTTTGAACCGATGGGTCAAAGGGGGTAAAGAGAGTCTTGAAACGGTATGTTCCTCAGATGGTGGTAGACCGATATGGAAATCGATGCCTGAAAATTTTGATTCCTTTTTCAAGATTTGTGATCTTTAGGTTTACCATATTTCTGTGCTACTTCTTCTTTGAAAAACGCTCCTATAGATCGTTGCTTTGGATCCACCCTCCTCACAATTTGGTCCACGATCCACCCATAGGTGATGGCGTGATAGCTAAATGACATGATTGCCGCCTGTTTTTGCCAAAAATCCTTTCGAACCCGTGCTTCGTACCCGGCTCCCAGTTGGGTTTTTGCTTGGCCAAAATTTCCGCCATCTTTTCGAAGTCGTTAGCGTCGTCTTTGGAGATCGACTCGTCTAGGGCAGCTAATCCTGCCTCAAATTTCAAAATTTAAACCCCGCCCCTTATCGTTTATTTTTACCTGATGGTTCATAAGCATGCGAATAGTGATGTTTTCCTTGCCGTTCTGAGTAAACTCCGGCCAGAACTTGGACATTTTATCGCCATAGCTACAATATCCCCTATCGACTAGAATCGACACGCATAGAGCGCCGACAGCCTAAAAATCTGAATTTTCGGAGAATCTTGGAGTTTAGTTACTTTCGTAGCGCTAAAAACCACGGTTCGAGTATTTTCATTCCATAATCTTCCCGCGGACCTGTCGGAGTAACCTCCCTAAAGTTATTTATTCGAAAAACCGATGTTATCTAAATGATAAGATATTGCATACCTGCAAATCTACGACTAATTGACCCCTATGATAAACAGCGATAGAGGCTCCCTCTCGCTCCCAGCCATCGTGGAAATTTTTTCTGGAAAACAAATTATAAAAAGTTAATTTTCTCCATTTTTTTTTCTGGAAAATGACATGATTTTCCTGTAATTTTCTAAAAAAAACATTGATTTTTCCATAGTTTTTTAGAAGATCTTCCAGAATCTTCGATTATAAGATGATCTTTCCGTATTCTTCTATCGCCAGGGAAATGCCAATTCGCTTCAAGTGGGGGGTGCAGAGAGTAACAATGTAGAGAACATTCTTATTCGTTTTTCATGAAGAAGCGCGATGTTTTCATTTTTCTTCTCATCGACAAACAATTACACAATGGCATTGTTCTATGCGAAGAAAAATTTGGCTATTTGACACAATTCGGTCAAAAATACGTTATTCCTTCATTCTGATAAAAATTACATCATTTTATCATTCTTTATTTTTCGTATTATTTCTTCATTTTCCCATGTTCTTTCTCTCACTTCCCACAGTTTTTCTCTCTTTTAGCAAGTAAGGAAAAAATCGAAAACTTAGAAACAAGGAAACTTGAACACCTCTTTAGTATTTCTATTTTAAAATCATTTACTCTCCATTGTCTTCGGGACGAGCCTTTCATACGCACCCTGCGTCTATAGCCTGCGAGATTAGAGGGAGCAGAGAGCAAAACGAGCAGGCACATAGCTAAGGCTCGCGGGTACCCCTTCCCCCCTTTCTTTGCAAGAGTTAATCTCGGAGACAATGGAGGGTAGTAGAACAATTTTCAGATTCAACAAATTGAGTGAAAGTGGAGAAAATCGACTTACTTGAAAACCTTTTCGACTTTTTCGAATAGCGGATTGGTAGTCCCTATCAGATTATCCAATCTGGTCATGTCCTCAGATGTAGTCAAATTGTCGATGATGAGTAGAGCGATAAGCCACGCCACCAGAGGATAAATCAGGCCACGCCCCCAAAAAGACGAACTCAGCGGACGCAGTGAATAATGCCAAAATGAAGATGCCAAGTGCCGAGGTGAATAGAGTAGCATAGGAGAGAGAGAGAGAGAGAGAGAGAGAAAGAAAGAAAAATAGAGATCACAATAAAATAAGAGGGAAAAGAAATATAAAAGGAGAGAGGTTATAAAAAAGAGGAGTGAAGAAAAAAGGCGAAGTATATAAAAACGAATTAGAATATATAGAACTGTACAACGGAAACTGGTTCAGAAACAAGATGAGGAATAACGTGGAATAACAAGAGTCTTTAGAGATAGCGGTAAAGAAATAGGATGAAAATTAAGAGGAAATAGAGAAAGAGGAGTCGTGCCAAAGAAGCCTGCAAATGTGAAAGTATTAAATGCTAAAGTTCACCGATTCTCGAATAAAATTACACAACGTCTAAAGATAGGCGATGAAAATGGATTGTACATCTTTTTGAAGATTTAGGAAGACGTGGTCTAAGATAGGAGTGAGAAATGGCTTGGATATAATTTTTTTACTTTTTGAAAATATCTCACAATAGCCAAATTGAAACAAAGAATTTTGAAAAATGAGGTGATATGGTTAAATTTAAATTGATAAGTGTCTGAATGCGTTTGTGTGCCTTAACTATATATAACTGAAAGGTGCACATTAAGCACTATTGTTATCATGGTTTATCAGTTAATATTATTCCTTTTATACTATTCCATAGAAAATGGTCATTATAAACTTTGTACTATATGAATCATTCGAAAAAATCGTTGATAAAACTTTTATCTTCCCAAAAATCATCGAATTTTTAATGCACAACAACAAAACTTATGCTTTCGCAATAAATAAGACAAATCAAAATGATATTGTGAAATATGAGAACAAACCGGCTTAAAAATGGTAACTTGGATGGTAGTCTGGTATAATTGTGGTGACCAAATGGTATCATTTGGTAGCCATATGAGGCTAGTCTTCATCCATGTCTTCTTCTTCTTCGAGCTTCTCGTTCGCCCATTTCTCCGCGTCCTTCACTATGTCAGATGGCACCGTCTGGAAATGGTAGCATAATAAAATAGTAAAAGATACTACAAAGTGGCAAATAGCATCATAAAGTGTAAATCAAATGGTGACAAAACCATAAAATGATATGAATTCCTAATGGTAAAATGATATCAAAAATAAAAAAGGTGCTAAAATGGTAACGAAGTCAGAAAATTACAATTTTTACCTCATGTTTGCCATTGGTGTGTGAGCCGACCCAGCCCATCTCGATTTCGACGTCTTTGTCCTGAATTTACAATTTTAATTTTGCAAAATGATGTTAAACGAATAGAGAAAGAAACTGTTTATGTAATTTACAGGCGTAATGTTAGTAAGTTACGTTGTTTATAAATCAAAACCTGAACCTTGTTCTCGTCGCGAATGGCGATGATGATTTTGGCGGCCTCCTTGACGAGCTCCTTCACGTCCATGTCCTCGAATTTCAGCTTCTCGATTTCGGCCTTAAATTTTAGATTTTAATGAAAATTCTTTTTTTCTAGTTTAAAATATGCTTTGTTATTCTGACTAAATTTAAGAAAAAGTCGACTTCAGCCTAAAATTTAGACATTTTTCTTCTATTTTTAATGTTTTTGCAATTCTGAACACAATTAAAAAATAACATTTCAGCCTCAAATTTAAAAGGGGAAAAATGAAAGTTTAAAATTACTTTTCCCTAACTCTGACTTAGGTTTAAACTTTAAAAAAAAAGTATTTTTACCTTGGCTGCCTGCCTGTGCTTGCCCGCGGCCCACGCGCGGTACTCGTAGTTGAGACCGGACGGCTCGACGAAGTAGACGTGACCGCCAGACTGGAAAAAATTAAATTAAAGGAATTCTTTTTACTTTCATTTTTAGCAAAAAAATAATTCGAAAGATATATCTAAATATCATCATAAAGCGTCAGAAATTCAATCTTACAGATTTCCAGAGATGTACGAACTCAACTCGCTTGAGAATTCGAGTTGGACTTTTTTTTCGAATTCCGTACATTCCTGCGGATTTCACTTCATTTCATAGAAAGTAGATTATGTCTTTGGAAAGATATTCAATATTTGAAAGAAGTCTGGTAATAAAGAAATCTGGGAATTTGAAGATATCACGTCTTTTTATTAAATAAAGAAATGGCCAACCTTTTCATCCCAAGAAGTCAAGAAGATAGCAGTCCCGAACGGTCTGTGCCCAGTCAAGGTGTACTGATGGATGAAGTTGGCCAACTCGTCTGCCAACTTGTGAATGGGCTCGGGCTCGCGGAACGTCTCCAAGTGGTCCAGTGCCTGTCCGTCTGCGTAGTCCTCAAAATATTGAATTTTAGGTTGAAAGTTCCGATTTGGGTTGAGGTAGGATTTTTGTAAAAGATAAAAAATTTATCAGAATTATTTATTCAAGATCGATTTTTTAAAGTAAATTAGAGATGTCAGGATGCCAAAATTAACATTCGAATACCGAAAGTTCATTTGACATCTCTATCTTATAAAATTAGCACATTTTGCTAGATTTTTTCTTGTCAGACGCAAAATAACCTTTTAAACTTAAATAAAATAATTTTAAAAAATACCTTGAGCGACCTGCAATCGGGGTACGTCCCACAGAACGTCATGCCGATTTGGTCGTTGGCGTTGAAGACGCGCGGGTTGGCGTTCTTGACGAACATCTTGGACGTGACCACCTTGTCGACGGCCGTAACGATGCCATTCTTGCCGCGCAGCGCGATCACCGTACCGCTGTTGTCCACCGCCTTCTGCGCGTATTCCACTTAAATAATTATTTTATTTAAACAAAATATATTTTAAATCGATCAAAAATATTATTTCGCTTCATTCGAAATTTTAGAAATTCGAGATGATTTTGAAATTTCATTTTTTAAATTTCAAACCTTGAAAAATACGGCCATCCGGCGAAAACGTTGCAGCCGACAGGTCGTAGCCCGTACCGATGGAAGTCATCCTCGAAAATACGACTGAAAATAAAAGAAATAACCAAAATCCGATGGAAAATGGAATTGATGATTTTAAAAGCCAAAACAACGAAAATCGCGTCTGCGTTTACGAATGCATTCTCTCGCTTTTTTCTAACCCACGAAAGACTCTAAACTCTCTCCAAAAACACGCTATTTTCGTTCTCTTTTTCTTTCACCGCCTGGCGTTCTCTACACAGGTGAAAAAGAGGCGTTTTCTTTCTTCAAATTTTCATTTGAAGTTTTCATTAAATAATTTATTGTTTTACTTGTTATTTAGGGCCTGTTCATACTTTAGTTGCAGTTGCATACAACTTGCAATTTGCAACTCGCTTGAAATAGTATAGGAAATCAAGAGAGCACAAAAATGGTGCAATCGCGCTCTCTTCATTTCCCATGCTATTTCAAGCGAGTTGCAAATTGCAAGTTGCATTGCAACTAAGTATGAACGGGCCCTTAGATTTCCAATGAATTTTATTTTTAAAGGAGTTGCAAAGATTTGATGAAATTGTAATCATTTTCACCAAATGTTTAGTCTTTTTGAAGATAAACAAGTTTTCTATTGGTAAAAAAGTCGAAACTTCTAACTTCCCTTCTTAACTTTTCTTAATTGTCATCCTACAAACTACTAATTCGCGCCGTTTTTCATGCATTTAGATGAAAGGAGTGGAAGAATCAATATCTTTCTCTTTCTTTTCTTCTTGCGAAATATCTTGGTATCCTCGTATTATTTATGAGTCTACTGAGAAATAAACGCCAGAAATAGCCTCGTCTTTTGAAATAAGTTTCGCTTTTTTAAATTTCTATCTTTGCAGTTTAGATTAGAAAAAATAAATATCAAAATAACGGCTATTTGGAGAAACTTGTTGTTTTCTTTTAAGAATCGCTTATTTTTGCAGTAGTTTATCATATTCATCTGAAATTTTGCATTGTTTGCGTTGATCAATCAAAATTATCGAGTCTAGCATGTTTTTCACCATTCTTTGTGCGTTAATTGATAAGCATTTTAAACTACACTTCACATTTTTTTCATTTCTTAACTATTATTAATAATCTTTCTAAAACAGAATCGAATTAAATCTTCTGAAATATATTTTTCTAAATCATATTTAATTTTTAAATTCATATTTTAGGAAATTATCCCTAAAGATGTTTTGTCTTTTCTGCTATTTAATTATTATCGGTCTTGGTATCGGATTTTACTTCTATAAGAAGCAAAATTCTACTAATATGCCCCAAATCCGGGAAACTAACTATAAAAAGGACACGGTTTACTTGTATCAGTTCAACAGGAATTCGACTGTACCCACACTATCGCCGTTTTCCTTGAAAACTGAAACCTGGCTCAGATCACATGGGATACCATACGAAGTAAATTGATCTCTTTTTTTTAAAATTTTTTATCTCTTTTAAAATATTTGATCTATTTTCAGAACCGCTTCGTAACCAGCGACAGATCTTCTAATGGATACTTGCCTTTCATCGAATTAAATGGTCAAATTATCGAGGACTCAGAACTAATCATCCTCAAGCTTAGCGAGTACTTCAAAATTGAGGTTATTTATTTTATTTTATATATATATTTTTTTTAATTTTAAATTTAGGAGTATAAAAGCCCAAGGGAAAAAGCGATACATAATGGCATTCAGAGATTGGTGGAAAATCATCTTTTCTAGTAGTTTTAAAATTATTTGAAAAGTTACTATTTAAATTTAGCGTGATGATTAAATTCAAAGTAATTGACACTTATCATGATTTACTGAGATATTTAATCAACGAAAACGCCCAATATTTTAAGTGGACCAACTGGCTTATGCTCCCTTTCATGTATTTCTTCATGTATTATAAGGTAAAAAAATTATTTTATTTAAAATATATGCTAGTTTTTGACATAAGCGCTAAACTTTACGCTAATTTTCAGTTCCTCTTCCGAATGAAGGCCGTTTTCGGTCATTTTTCCGCGGACAACTTTAAAGTTCTACTGAAGAAAGATTTGGACGCCCTTAATGATTTTCTCGGATCTAACGATTATTTCGGCGGGGATCGAATGAATTTGGTTAGTTTCAAATTTCTATGTCGCATCTTACTCATTTTGACACCCTATGCTTCATCATAACATTTACATTTAGACTGATTGCTCTGTATTCGGCATGCTTGCTTCGACTTTCTACTTACCTTATTGGAATGTAGCTACGGAAATGCTAAACGATGACTATCCGAATCTGGTGAAATTCATGGAGAAAATCCGAAAGGAAATCTGGATCAACGATTTTACAAAGTCTCAATAAAACCGAATAAAGAATTGAAATCACATTTGAAAATTCAAATTTGACAACAAAATATAATTTATTTACAACCTGTGTTTGAATTGACAATGCTTTTGATCAAATACTGTGTGGGGATAGGTTTCACGGGGCTAAGTCGCTAATTACAGACTAATTAAATAATTAAGTGAGAGGATTCGAGGTTAGTTGCTCCAATCAACTGATATGATGGACTTAAGTGGTTGGGATATGATAATTAGGGTAATTAAATAGAGATAATTAGTCAATTAGGGCAATTAAACGGTGATCGCGTGTGGTGGGAGACGACGCATGTTGGGCTCTGATTCATCCACGGAGACTGAAGCCTCCTCCGAGGGGGACTTAATTAGCATAGTTAAATTTAATATTAGATAATTTAACTTTGGACAATTAGACCAAATTATATTAATTTTAAAGTTGATCTTCCATATTTACTTTTTAGAATATTATGATTCTTAAAGTAGATATTTTCCCTATAAACTCAATTCCTTACCACTTCCGGAGCGACTTCAGTTGATCCTGGTTGTTCTTCAGGGGTTACCACCGATGGTGCCACTTCCGAAGACCCACCACCATTGGGTGGGACCATGGGTGTTTCCATCGATTTGCCTTCCTCCTCCCCAGATTCGGTGGGAGTCGGTGCCACTGCTGGGATCTAAAGAACCAAACTGGTTACCAAATAGCACCAAAATGGCAATCTTACAACTGAGGGAGATGGAAGTGGTGACTCTTCTTCCTCGCTTTCCTTTGGTTCTTGAGGAGGAGGAGCTTCAGAAGAGTCTTTCGTCTCGCCCATGATTTGGTCTGAGATATCGTTTGATAAAAATGTAACTATTTACCAAAAATGGTATAGAGTGGTACCTGCTGGTGTATTATCGATGATCTTCGACTCAGCAAGCCTTTGCAGTTGTCCGTTGAACAATCTGCTAAAATTATTCGATTTTTTTAAGTTTAGATTAAATTCTGATTACTTAAACAAAGTTGGAATGTCGATCAATTCTTCAGAGTGATCTTCCTCGGATTTAGGCGCTTTCTCGTTAAGCTTAAATTTAACAACGTCAATATTTTCTATTCAAATTCAAACCTTAGGCTCAGGCGTAGTGGTTCGTTCATTCGTTTTCGGGAAATCGTCTTGGAAAACAATGACTGGTGGAGCCTCAGTAGCGGTCTCCTAACATTTAACGCGTTAATTTTTATCGTTAGATCGAAACTTTGTACAGTAATTTTAGACTCAAATGGTTTGAACACGTTCTCAGTGGCGTTAGCATTTGGAATTACGGTGGTCTTCTCTCCATCAACGACGGGAGTTGGTGGGGTAGGCGTGATAGCGGTCCCTGAAATTAGCATATTCTGTTAATTTTCAGAATGCTAATTCTTACAAATCGGTCTATTTGGGGCGTCGAAGTGCATGTTCTGAGCTTGTTGCTGGTAATGTTGGTAAATTCTGTCCTGGATGCTTGGGAGTGGAATAGGTGGGATGGTTTGCATGTTCGAATTTTCTCCGAATGGTTTGGGCTGGGCCAGTCTGTCAACAATCTGCTGTGGAGAGGCATCGTGAGGTCGCATGAATCCTGATGGTGGTCCCTGAGATTTCCCACTTTCCCAGACTCTAGGAACAAAATGTTCCCACCTGAGGATTCATGAAGGGTCTGGGAACGTTTTGCCATCCATTCTGGGACGGATTGGGTGTCTGCCACCAGCCAACTGGGCCTTGTTGTTGTTGTTGATTTTGGACCTGGGGTGGTTGCTGAAACTTGTATATTTCAAAGATTTATGGCCTAAATTTTTTACCTGTTGCATTTGCTGCTGTTGCCAGTACATGATGGCTCTTTGTCTCTCAGCCTCTTGTCTCTGAAATGTCGTTTTGGTATAGCTTCATGAAAATTAAATGGTAACAAGTCTCAAAAATGGGACTTGTTACCATTTCTACCTGAGCCTGCATGGCTTCCCATTGTTGACGTTGTTGCTCAGCGTAGGCTTGCTGAAATTGATGGCGTTATTGTTAGACGTCATTGATTAATTTTTTGATAGCGTTAACCTGAGCTCTAGCCATCTCTTGCATGCGCATTTGCTCAGCCCATTGAGTGCGAGCCATCATCATCTGCTGCATTTCTTGTTGCTAAAAATTAGCGTTATTAAACTTCGAATTGTTAAGCTAACATAACTAGAGGGCGCAAATGGGTTTTGAAATGTGAAGAATAAACGATGAAAAATAGCCCATAAGAAAGCCCATTTTTCTGATTCGGAGACTTTTTACCGTTTTCGAAATGGATAATTCCATAAAAAGTTATGACGTTGAGAAGATGTCTTTTGAAATTTCACTTTTGCTCATTTTTGTCAAATAAAGTTGCATTCATGATTTGATTACATTCAAGCGACTGCAAAATTTTCAAGATCGTTATTCTCCCACTATTTCTCGTTCATTTGAGGGAAGAAACAGCAAGGTTTCGCTGAAGTGATTGCGGTAATGAATGAAAATGGGTACATTTTCTCGTTTCAACGCCAAAATAATCTATCCAAATTTTCATTTTATATCGAAAAAAACACAAAATTGGGCGTCAGGACGAGATTTTGATCCAAATATGACCGCAAGGCATCAGTCCATCAATTACCGTTTGAGGATTTAATAAAAGTGCATGGGAACTGTCCAAAATGCCGATTATTTTGAATTTTAAAACTTCTATATAATTTTTAACAGGCTCAGGTTCTGTCGCGAATCAGTCGAGTGCCAAGAAAAGAAAGTTGTCAACCTATTAGTCGATTGCATTTTTGCAAAGAAACTTTCCCTTGAAATCGTTTTATATTCGAAATAAAAACCAGATGACGAAAAACCTCTTTACAAAGTTCACTTTGAAAATTTTACTCCACTTGCGCCCTCTAAACATAACGCTAGCTTTAATATCGTTAAATTTAGTATTTCTAATTAACGCTACGAAGTAATTTTACCATTCTCCACCGAGCCTCCATGGCTTGTCTCTGCATCATTTCCTGCTCATACATGGCCTGCTGGATTCTACGGAATCTCATCATTCGTGCCATCTAAAGAGTTACCACTTGGTAAAGATGCATTTTGGCAACCCTACCATAATTTGGGCCATGAGTCTCTGTTGGAACATTTGAATCAGTGGATTTGGTTGCTGTTCTTGTTGGGATTGCTCGGAAGTCGGTGGCATGTTGAAGGCATGCATAGGCGGGCCCTGAAATGGTAACATTGATACCATTTTTGGTAACTAGAACCGTTTAGTACCTCGATCTCATATGGATGTCTGGGTCTTCCCTCTGGGACCTGGGCGGTTTCCTGAGACTCCGTGTTTTGCTGGGAATTTTGCTCTTGGCTATCTTCACGACCTCCGTCGATAACCATGAATCTAGCAAGAGGGATTGACATCATCATGAGCTAAAAATTATTAAATTATAGCGTCAGTTTTAATTAATAAATAACGCTTTTTCCTTACATTAGAGTCCTCCTTGGGCTGTTCTCCCGTTTTCAACGCCTCAATCGATGGCTTAGTGGATTGTCGTTCGGTGGATCGAATCTGCAAAAGCGTCAAAAGTTCGGATATTCTTGAAAATCATATTTTTTTAATCAAAATTCTCCATTTTACAAAAACAATTCGAATATTTATCACTATAAATTTCCCATCACAAAGGAAATATTTTAGGTATTTTCATTATTTTTCTATTTCGATTGTGTCATATAGAAGTTTTGAAGGATTGCCGAAGGGTGACCCTGCGGAGTTGAAATTTTTCTCTATCTAGCTTTCTTTCGATTTCCTGTACTATTTTTCTATTTAAATGTCTTACTCTCTTATTTTCTAATGCTATTTCGTCGCCCAAAGTTTCTATACCATAGGAAAGAACTCGTTTTCACCTCGTCGCAAATAACAAAATAACCCTTCCCCACTTGCATCTTTAAATTCTTTTTCTCTAGCCAATGCTATTTTCTGAGAAAATACTAGAGATTCATGCTTATGTTTGTCGAACTCAAAACGAAGCGAAGGGCTATTTTCACATTCCAAACTTGAAAACACTGCGATTCACTCGGGTGTTCTCTGTCATCGACAACAGACAGCTCTGACATCGACAACTGAGATTTTGTGATCTATGACACCGGATGACAAAGTTTTCAAAGACAATAGTATTGTTTCAAAATGCGGTAGTTTAGATCGGATTTCAGACACCGACAACAGAAACTCTATCTCCGATATGGGATGACAACGTTTGTTGTCGAAAATAAATGCTGTTGTTTTTCATCAGTGATTAATTTTGCTGAATTCCGACATCAGATGACACGCTCTGACGTCGACAACAAAGAAAACTGCGACATCACATACCGATGGGAAGTACTGAAGCACCGTGTCGGCTCCGTAGATGATAACCATAGCTGTGGTGAATAAGAGAACGAATAAAGCGAATATCGCAAGGCATTTCGAAATGTAGCAGCACAACGAGGAGCTACGCTTTCGGGGCTTCTGCTTTACGGGAGTCGGAACTGGGATTACGGTCGGTTGGAGAACGGTGAAGACCTAGATTTTTATTGTTCATTTTAAACAAATTTCTAAATGCAAGAAATTATTTTAAAAATTAAAAATTAATAGAATATCTAGGAAGTCGAAAACCTATTATAGAAGTTTTTTATGAATGAAGATCAACTTAAATATTAATTCATGGACTTGTATTTACTACTTATGATATACTTAAGGATATAGACATCTAAGATTAGCAAAAACCTAAGGGGAATCAAATATAAGTCGATTAAAATACCTTAGGATCAATCTTGATGTCCTCCTTCTTGTCTTCATTCTTCTCATCGTTGTCCGCCCCATGGACGCCCGGAGTTAATCCCAATTTGGTCATCGAAGAGAAAGCTGAAATCTCGGAGATTTAATAAATCTGGTTTAAATCTGAGGAAGATCAACTTTAACTTGATGCGATTACGAATGCAAAAATACATAAACTATTATAAATAAGTTTTAAATGAAATTTACTAGAAAGAAAAAATGAAGCTCAGTTTAAAAACGGATACGATAAAATCATTTTGAATCATGGGATGTAAATTTAGTATAGAATTATTATTATTATGATTATGATTAAGCATATTTGAGACTATGATAAAATGTATCATAGATCCAAGTCTGAGACTAGTTCAAGTTTGCGATTGATCAAAATCGAATTTAGGCTGATGATACAGTGTTCCAAAAATCATCGACGCCCCAGCAGAAAACCGGTCAATTCAAAATGAATCTTAAGTTAGTGACTGACTGAGAGAAACAGTTAATGGCTGGGTCAGAATTCAGTAACCGAACAATGAAATTGCCGAATTCATGAGAAATCAGGAAACCTTGGGGAGAGTTCAAGAAATAGACGCGCCTGAAAATAGCGTTTAACGAGAGATCGCCATCAAAGTGACGTATTTTTCATTTAAACAATTTTTAGATTAAAAAGGGATCGTAACGAATGATAAATAGCGTTATCTAAAAAATTGACGTTTTTTATCTAACAATCAGAGTTTAAAAAGTGTGATGGTATTATAATTGAAAATCAATAAATCAATCAAATGAATTAGAATTTGATTATTGAGATATTTAGTTATTACGTCACATTTTGATCCGTGATAAAAAATAATTTATCATTCTCAAATCACTGGTAATTTTCGATTCAATGACTAATCATATCAGATGTCAGAAACCCGTCTCGAATGTTCCGCGGTGTTTTGCGCCTTAAATGGGTCGAAAAAACAAGCCCAGAAAGAGATGGATGTGATGGTCAAGAAATTAGATCGATGGTGTTGAATCTTTCGTCATATGATTAAGGATAGGCGAGGAATACCATCTGGGATATCGCGAATTTAGTGACTAAACCATAAAATGAAGGTTAGGTCATACGACCGGACGCTGGCCACTTGGTTTTATTCTAAAGAAAACATTAGCCTTTCAGGATTCTGTAATGGAAAAGTTGGCCTTAATATTTTTGTCAAATTTTTGCATAAATTATTACTTTAAAAATTTAGATTTGTATAGGAAAGGCTGATTTACATAAACAATGGTGTTTTTTTTAATTTGAAATATTTTTAAACAAAAAAATTGATCTTCATAAAAATTCGAAGATTTATAGGAGCTATGAAAAATAGAAGAAAAAATCAAGTGATCTCGAAGTATTAGTGTCGTTGCTTTTGTTAACTAATCAAATCATTGAAATTTCCTGAAGTCACGCAAAATTCTCCACTGTGACAAAAGAAATTCTGTGACAAGAAAAATTGCAAGAAATGCAAAAACCGGCTAGTCTGATTTGATCTTTTTTCTCTCCTCCATCCCTTCTGCGTCTTGACTCTCATTAATATATAAACATATGCGACTGTCCATTAAATTATGCCCAAAAAATAAGTGAACACGTCCTAGTATAGTCTAACGATGATCAGTAATGTAAGATGTATAGGTCTATGATAAAGGATAGGTGGTAAGAAAAATGGTTTGAATATCTATAATATTTTAAGAATCAACGTATTCTAAATTTAATCTAATGATGAAGAATAGGTTAGAAAAATGGTCTGGATATCTGAACTAAAAATCAATAGTTTGTAGATTTGAGTGAATGACGATTCACCCCCCATTCAACCTCGAAAATTGCGCAGTCAAGTAGTATAAATCCACTATACAGGGGGAAATAGCGTAGGGAAAAGAAATAAAGGAAATTACATATAACGGAAAAGAAGAGAGCGAAAACACTACAGAAAACAGGATATCGTATGCGCGTTCCCGAAATGGAAAGGTGAATTCAACACTTGTAAAAAATGCCCACAATTGTATTTATATAGAGGAACCGGAATTCCAGAATTTCTATTCCTACATTTAAGCATAGAAACTCAAAATGGATGATGTGTGGCACTGTAAATTTGAATTCTAATATTAGAGCATGAGGGTACGGTATAGAATATGAGGTTAGAACCTTTGAGCTCTGGTGATGAAGCATAGAAATACAAAATATCCCAGATACGGCATAGGTTTTATGTCTTGGAAAACACTTGGCAAAAATCAATGTTTCTGCGTTGATTGTAATCAGAGTGGCGAATCTCTACAGATGACACGGGCGGCCCAAAAGACCATGATTAGAGTGAAAGGGAAGCAGAGTTGAAAGAAGCGAAGACGCAGAGGAAGGAGATTCTGAAGCGAATCAACGAAAAGCCTGTTTCTCTACAGAAGAAAACAGGCCCCCAGGTTCCACCATCCTCCATATTCTAATATATCCCGGCGAGTTTGTCGGCCTATCCTATAACATTAGAGGAAAGATTTTCTGACAGTCCATTAGCATATATTAGAGGAATATATAGGACAGTTATTTGGGATATGCTTAAGCATAGGAGCGATCTACCGGATAGTATATCCTATTTTTATGGGTCAATGGAATATTCAAGGTGAAGAGAGGAACAGCTAGCGTTTCAAAGATGAAAGCGTGAAAAAGAAGTGAGCTTCCCAAATATGGCTTAAAATAGCAAGTGATCGTGCATTAACGGGTTTGCTTTTTCATTCATTTAGATCTTCGAACTAATGTTCTTTCAGAAATGACCAAACGAAACACGTTTACTTGATTTAGAGTAAGGCAAGCGTGTTAAACTCAGATAGACTTGCAAATAAACGATGAAGATCAGCGTTTTATTGATATATCAAATGGTTTATCATTCTATTTTTAAACATGAAAATGAGAATTCATAGTAAACATTGACGAAAATCATCTTTATGTAGTATCACAGACGTATAATCTCTCTAGTCTTAGATATTAAATGTGAAAATTTCTAGAATCGACCTAAAATTCGGTCACAAGACATTGTAGAAAATTTGCGGGGTCGTTTGACGAAGACGGAAGGCCAAGGTGAAAATCGACTGAAAAATCATTTTGCAAAGGGAAGCAAAGTGGGCGTAAAGAACTCGTTTCCAACCAACCCCATATACGGTAAACCTCCGATTCTCTAAGTAAGAGAAAGTTCTCTAACTCCATACCTAGAGATGTATTTACAAAACCGCCTGAAATATATTAATTTTGTTCAAAAACATAGCTAACTCTCTAGCCACATGCCTAAGGATAGACGAAGAAAACCGGCCCGAATATTCAAAAATTTCAAAAATGATATGCTGATGCGACTTAACTATTTTTGTATATACGTAATATGGTTATTTTTCTATTTTTGCAAATTCACTGTACATAATATTATTAGTTTTAAGAGGAGCGGCCAGTTTTTTCGACCCCACTTAGCCCTTCGTAAATAGTTATACTTCCGGTCAGCCGAAATATGAGGGAAGGAAACTATTGATTGGGAGAAGGGAAAATATGGACGTTTCCTGGATATACGAAAAAGAATTATATATAAGTGCTCAGATATATTATATCTACATTTTTATCCTCTTCAAAGATTATAAATTTTCATCATATTCAAAAATTTGCACTTTCGGATTTATTTATCTTTAAAATTTAAATTATTCGTTTGATGTTTTATTTTAGACTTTAAATGTCGTCCCTAAAAATAACGCCAGAAAATAACGAAACGTTTATTGTGGAGAAATCTAAAGAAATTATCGTTCCAATCGAAAATTCCCGAAAATCTCAAGTTAAAGAGGTTTGATTTTGATTGTTCGTGAATGTTTACAATTTGCCGAATTATGGCAATGACGAGAATATGTCGCAGAAAAACTAAATGTGATGGTCTGTTTTTGATATTGACTTTAGACATAACCATTGTAAATCACATCATTTTTAAAGATTGCCTATTTTTTCTCAGGAAAACGTTCGAATTTTGATCTTTCAGGGGTTTTTGATACTGATTTAGTAAAATAATCGTTGCTAGTTACACCATTTCATTTAAAAATCGTTCTTTAGTAAACATTACTAACATTTTGACCATTCATGATTTAAAAATGACTTATTTTTAGCTCAGCCTAAACTTTAATGCGGACAAACTCTGGCTAAATCTTCTTCTAATATTCGGACTTAGAATAGATGCTCCTAAGTCTAAATGCTTTACACCGCAAATTTCAATTGCCCTAATTTTAACTGCTGGTATATTTAAGTTTCAAATTATTATTGCAATTTAAAATTTAGCCCATTTGTTATTCGTCTTATTTCTATGGTTTGATTCTGCATCTTTACCACTGCCTTATGGTTGGTTCTTGAGGGGTAAAGCAAGATTCTTGTTTTTTTTAAATTACGATTTTTAAATTTAGGATTTTCAATATGTTCATGTCCCTTAATTTTATCTGGCTTATTTTTCTCGTCGAAAAATTTTGAAAGTCATTTTGGCAGCGAATTCGACTTGCCTGAAGATGCCCAGGAACTCGACAAAAATTCCAAGTATTTAAAATTTTCAGGGGAAAAATGAAAAATGAAGTTTTCAGACGGATATTTTTCGCGTCTTTGCCAATTTCCTTAATTCTATCCATCTATCCCTCGATATTTTACACTTCATTTGTTCAGGAGAGTACTGTAGCCTTTCAAATCATTTATGGAACATCACTCTGGTTTATTCAGGTACAGTAGCCTTTAATTTGACGTCAAAATGATTGATAATGTCCAGGTTCGATTCCATCTCATTACATTTTGGCTGTTCTGTCTGATCATGAGAATTATCGAGACTACTTCAAATTTGGAAAACGATCTGTCAAAATACACCGGAAGCCTGACAGACCTACAGTACTTCAATCTGAAATTGACAGTAAGACATTTCAAATCTTTACAAAAAATCTATTTTTTCAGAAATTGATAAAGAATCTTTCATCTTTACCTAGTTGGGTTTTTATTCCAATCTATCTATGTTTATTTTTTGCTTCTGTTATTTCACTATTTCTGCCGAATTATAATATAAATTTAACTCCACCGCCGATATTTCAAACTGAAGCCCCAACAAATTTGATTCCGAACCATCACAAGATCATTTTATTCTTTCATTTTTCTACAACTTCAGGTAAAAATATAAATATGATTTTAAGATCAATGAAACATTTTAGCATTGACCATTTTCACGTCAATTTGGTTAAATTCGAAGGTATTAGTCTCAGATTTGTTATTGTTGTTGTTTAGCGAATTGGAAAATAAGAAGGTGATTTTCAGATTTCCGATGTCAAGGCCCAGGGCAATAACATTTTCGAACTACAATTTCTATCTTCGCACACTCCGACTATTGTAAGGGTAAATAGTGTCATTATACGAATATTACCTTTTCAACGTGACACTATTTTGAATATGGCGAACATAAAATCTAAATTTCAGATCCTACAATTCGTTTTCCTAAGAAGATTAGAAACCTTGCCTCAAATTTCAATACTTGGAATATTCGAACTAAACTCGAGAAATCTAACGATATTGATATTTATTTTATCGTTAATTATATTGATAATTGCGAATAGTTACCATAGTTAATTGACAAATTAAATGTTTAATAAATGAAGAATTAATTAACATGCATTAAAAAGAAATGGG
>LIAE01010531.1:0-18722 GCA_002287525.1 Diploscapter pachys | reverse complement strand
GATATTCCCTTTAAATATTTCAAACCATGGTTAACTTCAAATCTATTACTTCATACATTTGCCTATCAATTCGATTAGCTATAACCGTATTTATCATTCATTTTCTGAACCCGTTGGTTTTCTCCAATGATCATCAATTTTTTCTCGAAACGGTAAGAATTTGAACATTTTCTACGCTATACAAAATACTCAGCTCAAAACCTATCCGTGAGTATCGAGACGTTTATCCCCGGGCAAATTTTTCTTCCTATTTTCGACGAAAATACTCTCGGGTACTCGCGAGTACTCGCAGTTACTCGTGAAAAATGGAAAGCAAAATTACCTGCGGGTTAATCTCCCAACACCCGCGGGTATCAAGGAGCAAGTTTTGAGCTGAGTACATTTTTATCTCCTATTCCTTATCATATATTTAGAAATGGCGCGCTACAACGGTAAAATTTTGGAGCATTTTCCGGGATGAATTTTCCCGAATCCGAAAAATGAAAAATTACTGGCCACCCCATGATGACGTTTGGATACCGATAGTCTATGTTCTTGCGATTTACCTGATTTTAAGGTAAGTTCCGCCCGGAAAAATACAAATTTAGAGGATTTTTCAGGTATTTCGTGGAAGGGCAAAATATCGCAAAGTTTGCAAAAAGACTAGGGCTATCTGAGGATAGATTCATCTGTAAAAATTCGACGTTGGCCAGGATTTGCCGTCAATTCTTGGCCGTCTCTTCGGTTGCAAACCTAGTCTTCACCATGCTACTACCGATGCAGAGGATTGCAGGTTTTTTTTCTTTAATTTAAATTGAATTTTAATAGCCATCTTTTTAGAAATGCACACTTTCGTGATCCTGATGAACTATTTTCATATTCAATTGATAACACATCTCATTAATTTGGTCATGGTTACGAAAATTTCGTCAGCTACCACAGAAAAATTCGAAAAACTTGAATAATTTGCATAAATCTGAATAATAATAAAGTTTTTATTATTATAAAATGTACATAATCTTGCTTCTACAACATGACATAGGCCTATGATATAATTATCTCGGATATCATGTTTTAGTTTTTAGCACTTGGCTTTAACTTCGTCTTCATCATATATTCGAGGTCAACTAGCTTAAGCCTCATATATTATGAAGAATTTACTGTTGATCTTAATCAGTATCTTTAACTTCCCTTTAAAATTGAAGTCTTGTATACCTACAGACCATTCGTAAGCTTTATTTTGTTTAATTTGAATACTTTAAACCTATATCTTAGGGGACCCAACACTTTAACCACAACGACAACTTTACCACAGGAATCATGCTCTTCAAATTGCATGCCGTTAGCGATAACGCCAATTGTGATGAATAGTGTGATTTAAATTATAACTTTTTAAACCCAAGTAAATTTTTAACCAAAAGAGCTTATTATTTAGCTACTTTCATAGTTTACTAAGCGCGATGTTATTTGCTAAAATATTGTAGTTTTGATAAAGGAGAAGAACTTGCCAATTTTCCTAAATGATATGATGTATATTTCAAGATTTCAAAAGGATATATGAAATCCCCCTTCTTAGATCCCAATGAGATGCAAGGCTCCGGTGAGATTACTCAAACGATGATTAGTGGATCTTGTTCTGGTCTGCGAATATCTTGTGCAATAGACGGGGATAGATCGAATTATGTCTCAGTTTATGCTATCTTGGAGGTTTGAATTGAAAATTGCTCACTTTTTACGTTTAAATTAAGAATAACAATAAGCAAAGGATAGCTAGAGGCTGTGTCGAATTAGAAACTTCACAAGGTATACAAATTTCATGCGATAAAAAATCGTAGATAATCAAAAATTTTTATCCATATTCTGAAATGTTTTAAATAAAACATTTCAGATATTTTACGGTGTCACTCCGAATCCTGGGTCTATATGAATAATAGAGTTACTGAAATTCAATGCATAGAAGAAGTGAACGCGATGTGTGATCCAAGTGTTTCCCCAGAAACCCCAATTATGCAATTAAATCAAGATAATCATGATGAAAACGAAGAAACAATTCATGATTTTCCTATAATTAAAGGTAGGGGGATCTTATATTTTAGCACTGTCTCATGTTTTCTAACAAACGGCACGCATAAAATCAGGATACGCAAAAAGAGGGGAAAAAATTGAAAAAATCGATAACTGTAATCCCTTTGATATCGATTTTTTAAACTTTAATTTTGAATTTTCTTCTGAATTCCATTACCATCAAGATATGGTGTGTTCATGAGATGTTTAGTGCTCTACAATGGAGATGCATAGATTAAAGGCGTTATTTCTCGTTGTTAAAAACACGATAGTGCTTTAGGAATTTTCTAATAAAATATTTATCTGAAAGAAAATTACTACAATTTTATGAGTATTTTATTTTAAATAAAATAACTTCCAGACCTAATCTCCCTAAGCCGGCTTCACTTTTTCCGCGAAAATCCAGAGGATGAGATTTAGATTTCGAGTGATAATGATATGATAATTATCGTGATGGATAGACTTTCACATATGCAAACCACGAAAACCGCTAGGAATATACTTTTTCTAAATAATTATATTCACAATTTCTACGAAATAGTGAATTATTATTTGAACCAGAGTAAAACGAACTATTTTTTGCATTTGAATGAAAATGACTTTCACTTCCCTGAATTGTAATTATCTTTGAAGCACGTGTGTATAAATATCCTCGAATCTCCAAGCATATCTCTTTTCCTCGACATTTAAATCACCTAGATTCTGTGCAATAAACGATGATATTTCTTATTTTCTTGTCGTTTTTCTGTAAATTTTTGCTCATTTATGCCTGCATTACCACCATACCACCGTAAGTTTAATTTTAAGAGCTATTAAAGGAATCCGTTCAAATTCAGGGATGAGCCCGTTACCACCACCACGCCAAGAC
Organism: Diploscapter pachys; assembly: GCA_002287525.1. Lineage (NCBI taxonomy): Eukaryota > Metazoa > Nematoda > Chromadorea > Rhabditida > Rhabditidae > Diploscapter > Diploscapter pachys. The sequence goes on along the minus strand of LIAE01010531.1, from coordinate 15,811 downwards.
GTAGGTCTTAAATGTTAACAATCGGAATATTAATTTAAAAAAATAAAGATTATTTCTTGTTTAACTTATACTAGTTTTCATGATTTAAAAAATGCCTCGAATATAAAAAAAGAAATTATGACAAATAATGCTTAGCGTGCCCCCACTGCAATAATGTTGAAAGAAGCCTGACCATGCAAACTTCGACCGTTTTGAACGGGAACGTGAATTTGATGCCGGTCAGCGATGCGCAGTTTTGCCTGATAGGTCAGCGCGTCACTTGCTCCTACGTCAGTCCGCCGCCCGGAGGCGCCCCCGTCGTGTTGACGATCACCGTCTTCAATTCGGTATCAAATCAAATTCATCGTTATTAAATATCACGTGAAAAGGAGAAACTGACATAAAATCGCTATTTTCTCTTGTTTTCGACCTCCAGGATTTTGGACTCCAATACAGCAAATATATTTTCTCTGATTTTAGGCGGGTGCAACTCTATTTAGCCAAGAATTCTGTTCGGGTTCAACACCAGCATTTGGTAAGTAAACCATATATTATCTACAATAAAAGTACCCTTGCTTATAAATAATCGAAGATCAAAGGTTTACAGTGGCGGTCAGAAGTTTGGAAGAATTATATCTGTGAATGCGGACTAGTATGTCCAAGCATTATTTACCAATTTGAATGAAACTTGGCGAGAATTAAAAATTCAGTGGGAAGAATATATGTACGGAAATTTCATTCAGAACGGTTCACGATAATTGGACATACTAACAGGGCAGACATATAAAGACATAATTGTTCCTAGCCTTTGGCCGCCACGGTATTTTAGTCTTCCCGCTAACTATAAATGTTGAACATAAATCTGAAACATACAATTTCAGAATTTACATGTATCGCCAACAATACATGGCAATTCATGCAGTTCACGGACTCGGATTTACGGGTTCAATGTGTACAGGACAACGCCAACATCTGCACTGCGGAACCTGCTGATCAGGCTGAAAAATTGCCGAAACTTCCCGGACTAGCGCCGATCAATCAACCAGGTAAGACTTAGATTTTATCTAATTAGGCAATCTATAAAAGCAGTAAGTAAAATTCAAATGAGACCTACCATTACATTATAAAATGATCAAAATTGAACTTCGACGATGCGGCTTACTACTTTTATTAATTACATACTAATTAAATATGTCTAGTTAGTTCTTGGTTTGAAAAAAGCTAAGATTATGATTACAGATGATTCGGATCAACTCGAATCAGAATTAACTCAAGAACTCATAACCACCCTGGCCCCAAATACAGAATTTCTTGCGTTCCAACATGATATCAGCATCCGAAGAAAGCGAAACAACTGTCGAAGCTGTACCTTACGTGGCACTAATTTCTTCAATGATGACATAGATCATGGTAAGTTACCCTGTATTTCCCACCAAATTTTCGCTCCTTTTCATTTTTCTCGTTTCCTATTACTCTTCTATATTCACACGCTATTTCTCCTCTTCTTCCGTCATACTTCTAGTGGAAGACGGCGAACAGTTGGCAAAAAACTGGTATAATGATAGCGCGTTAAGTATCAGTAGATCGTTTAGTAGAGGTTTCGGTCTTCTCCTTTGCAATAATTTTGACGCATTTAGCATCTCGTTAGTTGGGAGATAAGCGAAAATGAAAAGACGAATAAGAAACGAGAAAAATTGGGGGAGTGAAAATTTTGTGGGAAATCGAGAGTATTTAAAAATAATAAATTAAAAAAAAGATTTCAGGTAAAAAAGGCACAGCTATGGCTGTTATGGCTTATAACCCTGAGACTAGGTCTTAAAAATGAAATCTTCAATTTAAAATAGGAATTTCAGATGCAATGAAGCTCAAATCGTATGTATTGGGTCGGAAAATGCTATGACCAGAATCGGGACTTTGAGGGTAAATTTCTAATAGAAGACCCCTAAAATAAAACTATTAGAGTGCTCTATTTTAAATTTTCTGAAATTATTTTAGGACGACGGTACAGTGGATGTGATTTCCGAGGGGTGTGCACATTCCACTACACCATCACATATGATACAATGCGATAGGCAAGGGAAGTGGCGATATATGTGAGATGTTTAAAACGGTGAATTTGCTCGGTCTATCATTAATCATTACAGATTCGACGACGAAAATTCGTATGTAAATACGACGCAAGTGAGCTTCGTCTGCACCAAGCATCTCCAAGATATATGCTAATTAAAATAAGTATTTTAAGCTGTCGATTTTTAGACTTGGAAACTAGATCTTCATATATTAATACGAGTAGTTTTGTATTGAATAAACACATTAGTTTGAAATTGATCGGGCCTATGGAGCACTTTCGTTAGGCGAAAATAAACTATGGGGGGTGCTGTATGTATAAAAATACTAACTGACTAATTTTTGTATGTATAAAATTAGCCAGTGCATTTGACGATCGTCTTACCTCGGACTGGGTGCAATGCATTTTACTTACACCATTAGTCGACACCAAGAATTCCAGTTTCACCAATAGGCTCGCTTTTCAAAGTTTAAATAGTGTCAGCTGATATATTTAAAGTTAATATTTTAAGTACTTTTAATCTTTACATATTTCAAGTTTAATGAGTGGTTCACTATGCGGTGGTTCGAATAAAATATCGTTATGCATGGATGATGATCATGACTGTGTAAAAATCGATAACAAGTTCAATTTGTTTCATACGGTATTTGATTTAAACTATCTAAACACTTTTATTTGAAACTCAGGCATATTCAAGTTTCAAGGAGCTTCTTGAAAACAAGCGACTATGTGATATAATTATATTGTCTGAAGACAAGCGTATACCGGCTCATAAAGTAAGTGAATTTAAATCCGGATATTTCTAATTCGTTTGATATTTCAGGCGGTTTTAGCAGTTTCTATACCATACTTCAAAATGATGTTTTCCTCAGATATGGTTGAAGTTACGAAGAGGGAAATTTCAATTCAAGGTTTAATTTTCCAAATTTCAGGGAGAAAAATTACAGGTTTTCAGAACTAGATTATGATACCTTATCAAGTTTAATAGCCTATGCTTATACTGGTGAATTGGCTATCACTAATTGTAAGTCATAAAAATTTTATTTCAATTTAAAATATTTATTAAATTCAAAAAATCTAAAATATACGATTCCCCGGGACTAATGATATTTTCTAAGGTACGGTTCAATCCTTAATGATCGGTGCGAATTTCCTGGGTCTAAATTTCGTCGTCTCTCAATGTGCTGCCTTTATGTTGAGCAGACTTCACGCCACCAATGTCTTAGCGATTAGAACTTTCTGCGCTTCTATTGGGTGTTTGGAAGACATTTTATACAAGACCGACTCTTTCTTACAGGCAAGAGGGCCTTTTATTTAGCTATTTGGAAATTACAAGAACCACTACAATTCATATGAAATATCGTGAATCAGCGTTAAAATAATTTCGTTATCTTGTAATTTTCAGAAACATTTTATCGCTGTTAGCCAGAGTGAAGAATTTGTGCAGTTGGATATTAACGAGGTGGGATTTCATATACCGCTTTTTAAAGGGGTTTCATATATCCAGGTCACTCAAATCCTTGAAAAAGACGAACTTTACATCGACTCTGAAAAGGATGTCCTGGAAGCTGCTATAAGATGGATACGATTTGATGAAGCCAACAGGAAGGATTATTCTGCTAGGTAAAAATAAGGTTATATTAAATCCCCTAAGTTAACATTTTTCAGACTACTTTCCTGCGTGAGATTACCCCTACTAAAACCGTCATTTATATCGGATGAAGTAGCTTCTCATCCTTTATTTAAACCTAATTTGGCCTGCCGTGACTTGGTGGATGAAGCTAAAGACTATCATTTGATGCCTGATCGCAGGGCCAGTTTCAAGTCCTTCCGAACAAAATCCCGACAATGCCCTGATATTCCGGGACTGATTTTTGCAGTTGGTAGGATGTTTCATCTCAACCAATAATGTAAAAAAATTCGAATTCGAAAGATCATAGTATTTTGTTAGCAAAATAAGTGCTGCATATTTTTCCTTAAGTTTGAAATTCTTTAAAATTTACTACTTTAGGGGGCTTCGCCAAGTCTCCTGAAGCGGAAGCGTTGTCTTCAGTAGAAATGTACGACCCCCTAACCAGAAAATGGAGTTCGGTGGAAAAAATGCCCACCACAAGAAGTCGCGTGGGGGTGGCAGTGTGTCAAAAAGAGGTGAATTTTCAGAAAATCACTTGTGTTTTAAATCATCGAGTTTAGAAATAAAGTGTCGATAAAGTGAATTTCTCTGAAATGTTCAGCAAGGAATATTTCCCAAATTTTCAAATTTAGCTTTACGCTATTGGGGGTTATAACGGTCTGGAGAGGCTCAAAACAGTCGAGGTTTTCGACTATTCAAACAAATCTTGGAGAATGGTAGTCGAATTTGAATTCTTAGGTAAACAAAGTTAATGTTTAGGTCGCCCCACTATTACATAAACGATCGGCTTTATCCGCGATTTTTCTACACAATAGATTATTCGTTTGCGGGGGCTATGATGGAATTTCTTCTTTAAATTCTGTGGAGGTTAAATGTTAATTTAATTTTTAAAATATGATAATGATTCTTAGATTTTCGATTCCGAAAAGAATACCTGGTCTTATGGTTCTAGCATGCTAAGACAAAGGAGCGCGGCGGGGATAGCAGTTTTGAATGATTATATTTATGGCAAGGATAAAATTTTTAAAAAATATACGCCTTTAAATTATTATAACGCCCTTTAAATTAATTTTGACGTCCTTGAAGTAATAATGGCGCCTTTTAAATTAAAATACGTCTTTATTTTCAGTACTTGGTGGTCATGATGGATCAAGTATTTTCAACAGTGTTGAAAGGTTCAGTCTGGTAAAGGGCGAGTGGGAAAGTTTTCCACCGATGATCTCGAAACGATGTCGTCTTGGTGCTACTGCGTTCAGAGGAAAATTATACGTTTGTGGAGGGTAGGATGTTTAACTTTCAAGTATAGCAAATTTAATTATATATGAGAAAATTTCTATATATACAATATGAATAAGTCATTTTTAGCTACGACGGATCCCAATTTCTAAAATCCTGCGAAGTGTTTGACTTTGAAACTATGAAATGGTCGTTAATTTCTCCGATGAATGAATCAAGAAGTCGAGTGGCGTTAGCGGCAAATTTTGACGCCCTTTATGCTATTGCTGGGTAGGACGTCATTTTATTTCAATTGTTATGACGCCTTTATGGCGCTCTTTTGAATAATCTCTTTAATAATATTAAATGACGCCTTATAACGCCCCCGTTTCAACTATACCGTCATTTAGATACGACGGCACGAACAATCTTTCGACTGTGGAAATGTACAAAGCGGAATCGGATTCTTGGAACTTCGCCCCTTCTCTTTCCGACCATGAAGGAGGCATTGCCGTTGCAGTTTTGCCAATTCCGCCCCAATTGTTAAGTTCGACAGAATACAGTAATCTGGGATACTGCAAGAAATAGGTGATAGATTGATTATCTTCCGATTTGCTTTATCTTTCGACGTGTTTGCGTTTTTATATTAGTGCTTTTAAATCGAGATATTTTAAGATCGTCATAAATGTAAATAGAATTTCCCTAAATCGAACATTTCTTTGCCATTTTACTAGGCCTGCGCATATCTTTAAGTGACATATTCTTTAAAAATTCAAATTGTTATCCAGTGAACTTCATTTGAATATTAGTTGTTACTCGTATCAAAAATAAATAAATAAAATTTTATTCGATCATATCGTCTTCAGTTTTGACTTCGGATACCATTGGAACGTCACCATCGGCTTCTGAATTTATGGTGTCATTTTAACAAGCGTAATATTTTAAAGACGTATTTTTTCTCGAATACCTGCATCAGGCCCGTTCAATTTGGCGTAGGCGTCCTGTCTGTCCCTAACTTTCTGCACCGTGTCCGTCACGTGGAAAATCGTGTCGCTGAACATTTTCTGGATCTGAAAAATAAAAAAAATAAAATATTAAAAACAAAAATAAAAAATACCGAATTGGTGTACTCGATGAAATTGTTGATCTGCTGTAGCATGTGTTGGTCGTATTTGGGCTGAAAATAAAGGATATGTGAAATCTTTCTTTTAAAAAAAACTGATCTTTATCAAGAAATTTCAATAAAAAACCTTATCTTCATAAATATCTTAAAGGACATACGAAATCCTCCTTTAAAAGTGGTATATCAAATCTTCAAAGATGTCGCGACCATTTTCGCGATTTTATTATATTTTGTAATGTTTTATCAATTTTGTTTTGCGAATTATCATCATTTCTCAAATTATCATTATGGATCTCAACGCCACCGACGCATTGACTAATGACTCAACATCATCATTTTCATTGTATTGGAAAAGTCATTTGTATCAAACCACCACGGAACTCGCATCGTCCCTATGAAAGGAGTCCTCATCATAGGAATTTATTGTCAGTATTTTTTTACAGGCACAACTCCCAGTTCTCAACCTTCTAGACTATTAAGTAAATTAGGCGTTAATAAAATTGTTGACTGAACCTAATGCGCGAACACAACAAACTATATGGAATCCTACCTGATCCGTCGGCAAAGGCTGAGAGGGTTGAGGCGGCTGGCCTTGCTGCAAGGGCGGGAAAATTTTGTCCAGCTTCGACATTTGTTGGCGGAACTCACAGATCAGAGTCTGAAAATAAAAAAGAAATTGATATTCTATTTGAATATATTCGTTTTTGTCTTCTTTTAATTTTTGTAACGTTTCCTTACCAGCGTCGAGTCGATCTGATCGCAGACGGCCATGAAGTCGTTGTGCGCCTGTTTGTACGCGGCCACCTGCTCTGGACTGACGCCCCCAGAGGAAGCGTTCGCCTTGATGACGTCACACGACTTCTTATTCAGGTCCTGAAATTGCAAATGATATTTCAGTCGACTTTTATGGTCTATCTTTCAACGTGTGACGCGAAATTTCATAATTTTTATAAAGGGAGAAAATTTCTATTAAAAAAATAGTACAGATAGAAAGAGAAAAAGGCGAATTTAAAAAAAAAAATTCAAGAATATCTCATCCATTTTATATCCTATCCTTTATCATACAAAAAAAATTTCAAAACTCGCAATAATCTTCCTCCTCAGATCAGCCAAGATCATGCTTTTGACAGAGGCGACCGGGTCTTGAATGAGAGGTGCTTCTTGAATAGCTGCCGGCTCCTCCTTGACGGTCTGACCTGCTGAGCCGGTTACTGTTGAGGAGACGGATTGGGGCTGCTAAATAAAAAACCTTATATTTTTAGATAGGAGTATTCTATTAAAAGTTAAAAAAGTCAATTTTTAGAGAGGAATCTTCTATTTTATATTTTTAGAAAGGGGCTCTCTATGTTTTCAAGAAAAACAATCTTCTATTTTCAAGCATTGAATATTTCATTTTTATACTTTATATTTTCAATGAAAAAGAATTTAGTTGTTTCAAAAAGATATCTTCTATTAAATCGAATAAGCTAACCCCCATCAGTTTCTCTCCAGTAGCCGGCGTCATCGGCTGATGTTGGGTGGACTGAACGGGAGTGGCCGGTTGGACGGAGGCGGGTCTTTGCAGTCCCTGCATCGAGGAGGGCTGCATGTTGCTCGCCGGGGTGGCCGGTTGCACCGAGGCGGGATTGGTGGCGGAGCTGGAAAATTTCGAATTTTTAGAAAGCGAGTGTTGTTTTTAACTTTTTTTTTTGAAGAAAAACGAAAGAATCTTTGTCTTTGTCTTTGAATGATTTTTGAGAAAAGATAGAGTAAGCCTCCTTTTATCTTTGAAAATAATAATTTTAGATAAAAAAAAAGAAAAAAAAACACTGACATAGAATGCATGCCGGCATGAGAAGCGGGGTTCTGCGGAGTGTGAGGCCCTTGCAGGTTCATCATTTGTTGGGATCCTGAAAACAAAATTCAAATTTTAAGTTAAAAAATAATAATAATAAACACATACCGGGTCCTAGATTAGCCGCCTGAACCGAGGAAGGTCCCATTGTCATTTGCTGAGAGTGGGGACCTCCGATAGAGGCTGGTCCGGTTGTCATTTGTTGGGATCCTGCAATTTTATTTTATTTAAAAAATAGGACATTCTTTTAAAAAAAAAAAACGTTCGAATTTCCTGATTTTGCACTAAAAAATAAAGTTTCAGGAAGAAAAAGCTACAAGATGAATCTGAATTTTTACCCGGCGCCATTTGTTGAGAACCCGGCGCCATTTGCTGAGAACCGGGAGCCATTTGATGAGAAGGCGGTCCGATTGAGCCGGGGTTGACAGACTAAAATTAAAGAAAAAATTGCTAGTTAAAAAAAACCTTTTTAATTACATTATATTCGAAATATTGATTTTTCACATAGTGTACTCTTAGAAAATAAAATTTTAAAAATAAATAAGAAAAATCCAACCTGCGGTCCCCCGCTCATCATGGGACTGGGCTGCATTTGATGGTGTTGCCCTCCAACGTTGACCATTTGAGGGTTGGCCACGGAGAATTGCTGCGGACCGGGCTGACCCATCGCGTGGGAAGCCTGTTGGGGCAGCATCTGACCCGGCTGGGACATCTGGGACATTTTGAACTTGGCTGAGAACGAATGAGAAGGAAGTGGGACTTTTGAAGCAGTTTTTTTTTTGACAACAAGATAGTAAAGTAATAGTAAAAATGAAATTTGGGTACCATTTTTCAGAAGAAAATGATAAAAATGCAATTTTTGGTAACAAAGTGATATAAATTGGGGATTGAGTGCCAGAAATAGTATAAAATGGGAATTGTGATATCGAAAATGGTGAAATGTTGCAAATGAGATGTTGAATATCGAAAATGGTAACTTGGTATCTTTACCAACCTGCATTCCCACTTGATGCATGTGCTGCTGTTGTTGTTGCTGTTGTTGCTGCTGCTGGTATTGATGATACTGAACGGGCTGACCGGGCTGCATTTGGTGGTGCATCGCTTGGCCGTAGGGGACCTGAAATATTTTTAATTTTTAAAATTGAAATTTTCTCTTCAATTGTTTCCATACCTGTCCCTGCTGCATGCCCATAGGCTGTCCTTGCATTTGCCGCCCCGGCATCATATGTTGACCCTGCTGCTGATAGTACATCTAAAAAATAAGATAATAAATTGAAATTTTAAAAGTGACTACCTGAGGATTAGGCTGACCCTGTGGATTCATCATAGGCTGTTGCGGGTTTTGACCGGGATTTCCGTAGCCCTGGTTCGGCGGGAGTGGACCCGACATTTTTCTGAAAAACAAATGTTAGAAACAGACTTGCAAATAAAGCCCGCACCCACGGGTCGGGTGTCATTTTTGAGGCGCGGGTGCAAAATTTGAAGAAAAGATGCGGGTGTGGAATTTTGACAAAATTTACAGGCCTGATTAAAAAATAACGGAAATTAAATTCGAAAAGAAAGCAAATGCAGAAATGTGCGAATTCTGCAGTGCACACTTGTTTACTTTAGCGCGCATAAAAAGCGAGTTATTCGTCATTATTTTCACCGAGTTTTATTTTTCTTATTTCAGCGTTTTTAGGTATCAACAATTTAAAAATACCGTAAACTTGGTAAATTATTTCGAATTTCTATCGTTGAATAACGAAGAATGACTAACCCTTCGACATTTTACGTGATCAAAATTTCGCGCCTATTTTCTTTCACTTTTACTTCGAAATTTTCGAAATAGATAAGGGAAAGTAGTGACAAATAACGAAAAAGTTAAAATATTGCGTCATCGAAAATAAAATCGAAATAATTTATTAATTGTTTTTACAGTTGTATCGACATAAATAATGCTCATAAATCAATCAAATAAAAAATTGAAATTTGTATCGAGAATGCGATTCGAATCACAAAACTGCCGAAGAAAATTGAAGTAGATTTAAGGTTTGAAAGACCGGGGACTTTGGGATAAATTAGGGAACGTTTGGGAGTAAAAACTCGGGAACTCGGGAACAAGAATCCATTTGTAGACGGAGTAGAGTGATTCGAAACAGCAAGCTTTAGCCCTGGTTTTGATTTAAATTTAGGCTATGAGGCACGATTTGTAGAGTTGAGACCCATTTTATTGTGTTGTCTGAAATTTTACGTCATCATTTTTTAAACTTCGAAGATTTTTCAAGATAATATATTTTTAGAAAGTTCACCTATTTTTATCAGAAAAGGGTTAATTTTTGAAAATTGGGTGAAATTTTGTCATCACATTTTTTCTAAGGCGAAAATAAAGACTTACGAAATTCGAAAGACATGTTGAATGCCATTTTCTTGTGAGGACTATTGATGGAAGTCCATGTCTGATCTGAAGATAAACAATTTCAAAATTAGCATAGAAATCTAAATTAAAATAAGATGTTTAACACTTTAAGAATTGGAAAATAGATAAGGGCGACGCCTAGGGGAAGAATGAGAAGAAGATAGAATGAAAAGTGCAGAATGTAAGGGCTTTTATTGGTTTGCCTCCCTGCTGAAGGAATGAGTAATGCTGCCACCCAACCCCCGTTCTGTTCGAGAAGGAGACGGAAAAAGTGGGAGTAAATCGGGGAGGAAAAGCGTGGGAAAATCGAAAATAGTGTGGGAAAGTGAGATAGAAAAGAAAAATAAACTATATTAAATGTTATTTAGGAGTAAAAGTGGAAAATCGTGAATAACGAGGAAAAATGAGAGAAATAACAGTTAGTAAGCAAGAAAATAGCATGAAGAAATACACGATGAGGCATTATTTCTCTAATCGCACACTTTCGTAATATTTCGCGTGTAACTCATGCCATTTTTCTTTCTTCCTCTTTTTTCCCTTCTCTATTTCGAAACCAGGTTCGTTTCATGTTGATCTTCGTTTTCTCTCTTGCAAAAATGTTCGTCACAAAAGACATAATAAGTTGGAAAGAATTACTAATTTTATGTAATGTTTCATAATATTTATTGTCCCCTAGAAAATTTGGATGGTAAAATGTTGGAATATATAATTGTATATAAAAAACAGACAGTTAGTGAAAGTAGTACGGAAAAGTCTATAAAGAATATCATAAGTTTATAGATATACTAATCCCTCTATCTTATGATGCATACTTTTATCAACGGTTTCAAAATTTAGAGAATTTTAGGCAATCTGGAAAAGTAGGTGCAAAAGTTGCAACGTTGCATACGAACAGTATGGAGGGAATCTTTTTTCCCTTCTAACCCTATACTACTATTTCGCATGCAACAATGCTATTACTTCTCCGAATTGGCAAAATTTTAATGTTGACTATCAATAGCTTCCAAATATTCCTTCTTAAATATGATGGGTAAAATATAATGTCTAAATGGGATGTAAAGCCCTATAACCACGGGGAATATCATTTCGACATAGTGATAAGAACAAAAACTAATTCCGAATAAAACTAATAACTGCAATAGTTCAACAGTGGTAAATAAATGAACAATCCTTTGTGGCACACGTCTTAGATAGTGAGTTGGAGGGTAGGAGCGCTAAAATTAAATATTAAAAATTGAAGTATTATGAAATTATAACACATCTAAACAAATAGTTGAGAAATGGTGAGGGTGTCTAAGGTAGTTTTTATATCATAGCTTGAATATTTAAATTAAAAATATTAAATTATTATGAAACTTAGACATGAAAAAACTTGATAACTGATAAAAGTATATAAGTATATCTAAAAGTGATTTTTAAAATTATTTTTGCAATTTACTTGGTCCGTAAATATCAAAGTGATCCGCTGCCAAAATTCATTCCCGGTCAACGAAGATATAGCCATGAATAAGAATAATCCTAAAAATAAATAATCTTCAAAATTATTAGTTAGATTTTACCATGAAATAGCGCAATCGGAATAAATTGATTCAGGTATGGAATGAGATAGAAGTAAATAGGAAACATTAGAACGTGCGCTAGTAATACGGCTAGGCGGGTTTCTCGGACTCTGACTATTCTAAAAAAAGACAAATTTTTAAATAGAAAATATTTTTTAAATGTCGTAGCATCGTAACATGCGAAATGACATGTAGACTAGAACTAGAATAGGATAGGGTATGATAGGGACAGTCTTTCTTCTTAAAAATCGTATGTTACGATATTAAAAATTTACAATTTCCCTAGGTTTCATAAATAAAAATCAAAAATACTAACACTTGCTGAACCCTGCCATTGTGAAGTCGTTCTTCGACATCAGAAAGAGCCTTCAGATGCAGAAAGGCCGAGGGCAAAGCACCGTGCATCCAAGGCAATCCGACGATCGATAGAAAGATATTCAAAATCGCCACCACTAGCAGGTCCCAGTGATGGGAGGATCCCTTTGCTAGACTGAAGTGAATTGTTAGAAATCTTAGAAAGTGTAAGGTCATCTTTTGTTTGGAAAATTAATAAAAACCTGCATATAAATGCCATTTTAGATATCTTAGGAGATATTAGATGTTCTATTTTTATTGCTAATAATGTAAGGCTCACTTACTTATGCTGTTTATTATCAATCGTATTAGTGACTAGTAATTGATCCATGAAAAACAACAAAGATAACGGAAAAGCCAATCCGACTGCAGGCCCGTGCGCCGCACCGGGTAAATTATAAAATGGAATCCAGTGCACATCCGGAGTAGAGTATATTGGGAAGTTTTCACCTAAAATAATAAAATTCGAGATTTTTAGATAGTTAAATTATTACGATCCACATTATAGAAAGCAAAGTAAGCTATTAATGCCAGGAAAATAACCGCCAACGGTAAAGCGTAGTCCGAAAGCAGTTCACGAAGGTGCCTATTTAAATTTATTTGAATTTACATGAATATTTAAATACCGATGAAGATACACTGAGGATCTTAATGAGTCTAACTGAAGCGATAGCCATACGGTTCCACAGACTAGAAATACGAATAATAATGCCGAAGATGGTGCACAGCCGTCTAAAATGTTTGATATAAGCCTCGGGACGTTTAATAGAAGGTACCCTCCATTCTTAGAGACACATTTGTAATGTTCGTAATAGCGCAGGCAGCGTAACTCGTGGTATACGCTGAAATTGAATTTAACTTTAATTTTTTCTTTTAGTTTAAACTTTTTATAGTAGCCATTATAGCCTTATAAGTGAGGGCCGCTGCTATGAATAGGCCGAAAATTTCCTCGGTCGATCTCAAAATTTTTGTATTCTAAACTTTTTTCTTTAAATATTTACCTCATGGTGTATTTCATTAGATTTGCCATTTGAAAGAGGGCGAATAGAATTAGGAAAAGTTGGGCATAAATCCCGACGGCAGCGTACATTTCGAAGAAGTCCCAATCGTTGGCCTTGCAAACCGCGTAGATCACTAAGTTTTGATGTTTTAGTTAAATTTGAAATAATTTATTCTAATTTCAGGTAAATAATTTGCAATAAAAATGACGTTTTAGATAACTCTTAAAGTTTTATACCTGAAATATAGATGCTTAAAGGCGCCGTGGTAGATAGAATCAGCAATTGTTGCCCGCCGAATAAACCAAACACCACTCCACCAATAGCCTGACCGAGTATGACTTTTTGCACATCTCAAAAATACTCTAATCTTAAAATAAAATTTAGTTTTACTAATGGATCCATGAGTGTTATCATCGTTTAGAATTCCGTAGGAAATGGAAGTTGGGAGAATTGTGAAGATCAAAAATACCGCGGTTGAAATTACCTTTGATATCGTGCGACTGTCTTTTACACCTAAAAATACTTAATAGTTTAAATAGAAAATCCTATATTTTATAGAAAATTTACCTTGTATATTATTTGGAAAATGTTCTATTTAATAATGAAGGTCTTATATTTCAAAAATAGAAGATATTGTTTTATTGTTTTATTTTAATGTAAATAAAAGATACCATCTAAATAATCCGAAGAGTAGTGTTTGATCTTCCTTTTGAAATCCTCAATAATCCCCTTTCCAGGCATCCAAGGGCCCTTTTTTTCACCTTTACTATCATCACCGTCTGGGCCAATTTCAATTCTCGTTTCCTTTTTACTTAAATGCCACTCAGCTTCTTGCTTTAATAGATTTCGGATCTAAAATATAAACTTTAAAAGTTCACATATTATAAACTTCTAAGATGCAAACATTCAAAAATAAATATCTGAGTATCTATATTCTCTAATAGTTATGCTAAAAACCATTTCCTAAAACATCGATTAAATATACTCTGAACCCATACTTCATCAGAAGTTTGACACTCTTCAATTCCTAATCTCAATTCATCCCTGGTCAGCAAGGTAGCAATTGTCTGTGCCGTTTCCTTTGCAGATTTGGTTTCTTTGTCAATTTTCGGAGCAATGACTAAGGCTATAATTTGCATTTCCTGAGCCTCGTCGCCCATATTTGTAGCCTCTTTCAGAGTAGCTAACGCGATGTGCCGTTTCTTGATGTTATCAATTTCAGCACTGAAAATTTAATTATTTTTCATTCTTAATTTTAGCTAAAGTCATTTTCTTATATTAAATCCTACAACAAAACAATCCAACACTGATTGATATCGTAAAAGTCCGTCTTACAATATTGCTGCACCTTCTTTCTGAATCGTATGCCTTAAACTTCAATTTAATTTAATAATTAAATTTTAAATTTATACCCATATTTTCATCATTATTGATGGAAAACAGCTCTTTCTTCACAGAGTCTTTGTCGATTTTAGCGTTCTCTTTCTCGATGCCGTCTAATAACCTGAATTTTGGTGATATTTTTAAGCTTAGGCAATATTTTTACTTATCAATGATGTGAATCATATTAGTGTCGATTAAATTATGTAAAATTACAGCCGAACCGATCAGACTTTTAGCGTCCAATTTAGCCCGGATCTCTTCGGATAAATTCCTAGCTCTACAAGCCTCTTCAGCGCATATTAATAGAGTTCCAGTATTTAAATTCATCTTGGAAATATTATTCGATCTGAAAATATTAAGACTCCAGAAAACTTAAACAAAAAATGCGAATTCAGAGGGGTCGAAAACCATATATTTTTTAAAAATAAAAGAATCTAAAATTAATTAAAACGAAGTTTGCAGGGTTGAGTATTAAATAGGCGTAGTTTGACAAATAATGGCTATGAAAAGCTCTTCATGAAGAAAATGATGAAATATTTTAGTATAAGTATACAACTCCTCTCCGAGATTATCAATCATGTCAATTATGATTCGAACTTTGAATTATCAAAAGAAATGAAAATTTTCGGCGAGTTTTAAAAATAACTAACAAACTGAAATTTCTCCGAATACTTGCCTTTAAACGCTCATATGGAGTTTTTTTGGACTTATGTAAATTATCTTCTCTTGCGAATAGTTTTCACGAATATTGATCACATGGATTTATTTAAAACACGAAAAATCATTAACTTAACTTTAACAATAAGAAAACTACCGAAACCAACAAATTTGTGCTTAAAAATAAATATCTTACTTAAGAGTGAATGTCAGTATTATTCAAAGTGATGCGGAACAGGGGTCCGTCGATTTGGCCGATTTTCACATATATTGTTCAGTTTTTCACGCTGATTCTCGTAGTGCTATTCGTTTTTCATAAAAATTATCGTATGCAGGATTACGGTAATTTGAAGTTTTGACAGACTCGACCTCAGGAAAAAATTAATAACTTCCTTATTTCTGAACCAAATTTCATGATTATATTTTTATTTTGTAGATTTTGAGTAGGAGAATAAAATAAAAATATAAAGAAATTTTTTAGAAATTAATTTTGATGGGAAAAAATTACCCAAAGTTACCCTATATACCCATACTATGTTTACAAGGGTAATGTGAGTTAACATTGAAGTTTTCCATGAAATCTTGTAGAGCTGTTCAAGTTGATCAA
>LIAE01010530.1:17261-30813 GCA_002287525.1 Diploscapter pachys | reverse complement strand
TTTGCCAATAAAGGAAATGAAAATATGAATGAGTTACGATTAATTCCAATAATTAGAACTTTATTGAATTCTATAAATATCGGTTATTGCAAATATGATAAAGTTACGATCACAAGGTCGTCTTTGCATGTGTTACTGTGGCCATTGATGTGGAGTTCTTTTCACCCTCGGAATCCCTCTTATTTCGACGAACTGTCGGGCATAGCATTTTGCGTAATTCATTACGAACAGATGAGTTGAATAGAAATGCGATTGTTGGACTCATCTGAAATTGTCAAAAATTATTGGTCTAAAATTAAGACGCAAATATAGTTCTCCCAATCAAGCGAAAATATTTCAAGAGTAATTATAACCCTAACCGAAACATTGATATAATTCGATGCTTCCATAAGAGTGCCTCCCCATCTCTCATAAGTTATCTGGGGGACTATCAAAAAGCACAACCAGGTAAAAACGAATCCGAAATAAGCAGCTAGAAACTGAAATATGCTTGAATTTGGCTTTTCATTACAATTTATGATCCAACCTGTCCTAGGATCCGCAATTCCTTCTTACTGATTTTATATTGATCCGGAGCCCTTTCCGAGAATGCCATAGTTTCTGCCTTTCCTTTATAACTAGCCATGATTTTCTCATTTCTCCAAACTTTCCAAATAATTACAGTGTAAGAGACCACCATCAAGATTTGAATGATAATGTTCAAAACTAAATCGAGATCTTGATGCCTGAAATCTCAGAAATAATCAGAATAATAAACAGATGTTGACCATGTCTCAGGGTCTTCGTAAAAATTGCCTAATTTTCCAGGTAACATTAGAGTACGGCAACAGTCAAAATAGGTTGGCAGAGCAATCAGAAAGCCAAGAAAATAGCATAAAAGTATGATTAAGGCAGTTCGCGATTTCGTGAAGATATGTTTGAAGTGAATTGGCAGCATTATAGCAACGAATCTGGAACAAATTAAGTCATTAGTATTTTTATCTTCGAACACATTCACCGATTTATGCTCATAATGCCTAATTGAACCACATAGGAGTACCACCAAATATCGTAGAATGCGAAAACCAAATAATTATAAGGTGATGCAACGAGATTCTGGAATAAATAAACAACTGCTGATGCTTTTTTGATAGATTCTTCATAAGCAGGCAGAATTTTCGCGATCAACATCAAAACTTCTTGTTTTCTCGCACTGTTTTCTCTGCATCTCGACAATACCTGGTGTCTCTCATTCTTCTCTATTTTTCGTGACTCTGCCTACTTTTGAGCAAATCTGCAGGAAATTAGAATAACCATATGCTGGCTTACATTATATTGTACCGGGAAAAAGTACCAAAACGCGATTCTCGTCAGTGACATACCGATTGTTATAACATCGCAAATCGCTAGAGAGATGATAAACCAATAGCTGAAAATTTCAATAGTTAATAAGTAATTCAAACATTGCATTTACCTTGTCTGGTGCCTCATTTCTTTAGATCGTAAGATCGCTATGACCATCAAAACATTTGAAATAATACCATAGCTGATTAGAATAGACATGAAAGCATTTGTACGAGCCACATCTGGTGGCATTTCGTAATTTCTAAAAGAAAGCACAAACAAAAGTCAATCATATTAAATTGTTGTTTTACATTGGCTGACCGGTAGTTGTTTCGTTCATCTGATTATTTCGAGTTAAATCAGCCATCTGGAAATCTGGGAAATTTAAGAAAAACTTAACCCATGGCAATATTATACGGAGTGTATAGGAGAAAAAGGCAATCTGGAACAGCGTGACAAACGAATTAGCATAGCTGTTGGATAGAGTGATATCATAAATTTTGTTCTCCATGCTACTTCGCATGTACGCGTGTGACGCTGTGTTTCAAATTATCGAAAAATCTCCAAATCACAATTTAACGCGAGATAAAAAATCGATATAGAAAGCGAAAAGGATAGATTTTCTAATTCATTCTGAACAATCACAGATAAGAAATCTCATCTAGCGAAGTAATATGAAGGTTAGAAAATCACGCGTGAGAGGACAGAGGAGCGGATTGGAATATTTGCTCCTCGACGGTTTTCCTGGAAATTGTAGCGTCTAGGAAACGGCGAAAGAATTTTCCTAAAGGAATTGAACTTTTTATGTGCTCTGGTGTGCTTCACTATTTGTATCTGTGCGAAAAGTGAGTTTTGGGAGTTTCTCCTTTGATCATTCTTTGTATTACTTCCGGATGTGCCACGCTTGTTATTTCGATAAAAATAGCAACATGAAGATGTACCGTTTATTTGAATGAACAGAAAGAATATGTATGTTATCGATAGCACGCACAAAATTGGTCATTTGTCTTTACGCACAGAAAAGTGAGCCTCATCTTTTTTCCTTTCCAACCAATGGTCACTTATATTAGAACTAGTAAAATAGCAATCTGATTCACATCTAGACGAAAAATAACATTGACATTTTTTGAATACGAATTTTGGTGTAAATCATCTATAGATTATCCCTACACTTTTCGAATTTTTCGATCTGTTAATCCGTTGTACAAAGTAGAGCCGATTTATTCGAAGAATTACTCATTATGTACAGATTTATGTTGATAATTATGCATGTATTTTTTTAAAGAAATTATTCCGATTGAAATGCCTTTATTATATTTTAATTAATTTTTTCGTTCTAGATTGAATGTAGACGTGATGAGCATCAAGTTTTAAGCTGAATTGTTTCCATAGAGGTTTCGAATTCGATATGACCGGTATATGAATGTAAAGCATCCGGCACAAGAGCATATCAGAAAGATGATCACCAATATGATGATTTTGTAAGGATGAGCGCTGAATTTGATGAATAATATCGAGAAAAACTCGAAAATCCAGCGCTGATGTAAAGTCTGGTCTAATGTCAAAGAGGAATTTCGATATTCACTTTTTTGTTTTCGATTTTATACTTTTGTTTCATTTTCTCATCGTTTTTGGCATTCTCATGATTATGGAGGGCGTGCGTTGTCCACCAAAGTGCAGCGTTGTCCACCAAAGATTTTGATGGACAACGCACGCCCTCCTCTTCTTTCCCCCCACTTTTTCCATCTCTTTTTTTTGCTATCTCTTTCGTCTCCTCAGGGTGCATGCTATTTCGAGGGAGTTGAGCCTAGAAGGGGAGAGATGCAAAAAGTGTGCAATATCTACTTCCTCACAGTCCATAGTACTAAAAATTTATCAGCTGGGTTTTTAACTAATTAGAGAGGCCAAGTCTCCCCTTTTTTGAGAGGGAGAAAGAGTGCATGAAATTTTCCGCCGTTTCAATTATCGTTAATTAGTTGATAATTTCATGAAATCAAGACATCAATTAGAGTAATAAAATACGCCCGAAATGATGAAGTTTCTACAAAGTTTTGAGTTATTCATGACCTCGGCCATCACACCGATATCAAAATTACCAAATTCAACTATTATGGAAAACCATTTGGCATCTATCGATACTCCAATGTCAGCAAGAAGGGCTGAGTATAATGCATAAGTTCGACCCGAATTACACAGCAGATTGCGAGTGGGATGGATAGACAATGGATAAATGGTTAAACAAGCTGATCTTCACGACTTTCAATAAAACATTTATTATATTCGACTTGTTAGAATTCGTTCTTGAATCTTAGACTTCATTTTCATCTGTCTATCTTCTAGAATATCCAACTTCGTAGTGAACTCTTCAATGATTTGCCTCGTTTTACTCCGTTGCATGTTAATTTCAACATCTTTCCTATCGACAATTTCCTGCAGCCGATTAACAGCGGCCGAGGTTTCTGGATTCGATTCAAGGCTTTTTCTGAAAATATTCGACTTTCCATGAAAAAAAACAATCTTACTTGAGAACGACGATTTGATCTTCCAGAATTTTCTGTTTGTGTTTCAATAACTCAATTCTCTCTTCATTCTTCTGCACAGACCTTTGATGCAGGTCTTTTTCGTCCTATGATCATATCTTTAGAGGAATCAATTGGAGCTGATCTAACCTCGAGAAGTCGTTGATAAAGTTTGAGTTCTTCGTTGACTTTTAGCAGATCTGTCTGTGAAGTTTTTGCCTCTTCAAGTTGATCGTTTTGCAGATTAATTTTCTTATTCAAAACATCTATGATCTTTTCGAAGTCCTTCATTCTTTCAGACCATTTTTCCTCTTCTTCTCTAAGGTTCTCCTTGAATATCCTTCCTTCATTATTCGTCTCCCTCATTAGGGCTACAATTTCCAAATTCTTATCATTCAACTGTCTAAAATTCGATAATTTTCATAGAGAGCATAAATTTTTCCATACTTGTGCAATGTTTCAATCTGCTGTTCACATATTTTCACTCTGGCATTCGAAGATTCGACTTCACCTTCTAGCCTGAAAATATTATAATATATTATGATCTAAAACTTTATCTAAATACCTATTGCACTTCAATTCCTGTTCAATTCTCAATTTCTTCTCTTCATGCAATCTTCCATCGAGTTCAGTGCATTTCTTGCTGTATTCATCTACGAGGTTGAGTTTTTCTTCACTTTTCTGCAGGAGACTCTCTTCTAGATGCACAATTCTGGCTTCGTACTTCTCCATATCCATCGATTTCTTTTGGTCTTCGCTTCTAAAATCATTTTTTATAGAGAAAATATTAGTAGGAGTTATTTAAACCTCTGAACATCTTCGATGACCATTTCGATCTGAGCCTCAAAGTCCTTCTTCAAGCCCACTACCGTTGCCTTCCATTCCTTTTCCTTTCTATTTCTTTCTTCTCTAACAGTTTCCAATTCTTCATTCAGATTTTGTATACTAATTTCCAGCTTAGTCCTTTCAGCCTTCAAATCATCGATTTGTTTCTTGCAGTGCTCCAATTCCGATTGATAGAGAGTTCGATTGTGCTCTAGTACTTCAGTCCTCAGCTGTTCTGCATCTATCTGGAATTAGCGTAAAAATATATGAAATCCTCTTTTATTAGATTCCATGTAAAATACGTTAGGATATTGTACTAAGGAGTATGGGGTGAAGAAAAATAAAACGGTAAATTGTACAGTAATCACTATCCCGTGTTTATTAACAATTAGGACACATGAAAAGGGGAGAAAAAAACAAAAGTCGATAACCGCAATCCTGGGCAGGATTTTTTTTAATAGGATTTCAGAAATCTATATTTATCGCCTACCTCCCTCTGAATCCTGTCCTTTTCCATTTCAACAATCAATTGTTTCCTTCTAGCTTCAATCTGTTCACATTCCTCCTTCATCCTTTTGTATTCTTCCATATCTGAGTCCAGCTAAATCAAATCTATTTCAGAATATTTTAAATAATAAGATGAACTTCTCCAAGTTTGGACTTTAGACTTTTGTTCTCTGCTTCAATATCGATGAAAATACGCTTCAGCTCTGAATAGTTCTGCTGAGTTCTGACTACGAGAGCCCTTTCCTTCTGCAAATTCGATGTTTCTGAATGATGAATAATTCGATCCTACTTCAAGCATATGATTTAGGGCCTCAATTTTCTCCTCGAAAGTTGTAATTTGGAGTTTTGTAGCCATTTTAGGGAATTTGCTAATTCATACGCAATAATATGCAAAGCAGAAAAGGGGATCGATATGTTTCTTGTGCGGGGTGACGGGCTAAAGCTGCGCCTTCTATTCCTTCCTTTTCCTTTCCCCTTTTCCTCGCCTATTATGGAACACCTGGTCGGCTGTCGATAATTCTGCAAACCCACACATGGGAAGGTAGTCAATAATAGGAGTAGTACCGCAATTGTTAAACGAAATGTAGCATATCTACAGTCTATATGAAAAATAATGACTTACTTATAGGGGGTGTGCAAACAACAAAACTTTTCAGCTGAATTACTTGCCATGATGCTATTTTATAGAATTTAGAAGTATTAATTTTGTTAATTGTATACGCATTTCGAAAATTCGAATATTTTATTATGCAAGTGTTGCAAAACTTTCATCAAACTCGAAATTTAATAGAAAAAAACATAGAGATTCATCGAGAAAATGTTGAGATTATCACACGGATCAATGATCAGAATAATCGATTAACAAAATTGAAGTTTTAAAGAATTGTAAGATTTCTTTGTGACGGGCAATTCATGGCAATTTCGTGATTTTTGTGATAGGTCAAAGAGATTAGAATACTTAATAACAAACATTTAGACAAATATACTCGCATAAACTAAACTCCTATTCAAAAAGACTTGGTGAAATCGCTCTAAATCGGGGAATGAAAATGGATTTCAGAGTGATTTCTCATGAAAAACTGCGAAATTTGGCTAGCTTATAGACGAAAGAATGACAAGATGAGCAGAGCGATGTTGAAGAATAAAGAACGGATGAAACTAAAGCTGCTCTTCACTTCCTTCTTTTCGATCGGAATGTCCAGTCGTCGGGCAGGTCGCCCCGAGTGGCTATGCTATTCGGGTCTGAAAACGTTAGGTAACTTGAAAAACCGCAACTTGTAAAATAGTATGAAAAATAATCGGGGAAATCTCCTATCTTCCCCCTTACCTCCGCATGCTATTTCACCCAGTTGCGAAATTTTAAAAGTTGCCAATTTTCAATACATTCAAATTTGTCCACCTCATCTCTCTGTACCTTTAATTTCAAACAAACAATTTGGCCCGTAGAAGCCAGGGCTGCAAAAACAGGTGCCTGTCCGATGGTCTGACCGCGCTCCATTGAAGCACTGCGCTATTAGATCGCAGTTAGGCCCAAAACGACCATTCCGGCATTTCTCATCGCATCGTGGGCCCTGAGAATTTACTTTATCTTTAAAAATGACTTAAGACGAAAAACCTGTAATCCAACAGGACAGATGCAGGTTCCATGAACGTTGTCGCAGGGGAACTCGCCGCAGTCGCACTTCTGCCTGCACTGCACTCCAAACGTGCCGTTCTGACAGCGCAACTCGCATTTTTCTCCCTGGAACTCGTGTATTTGGAAATCTCACGACTTTACGGAATAACATATAATAAGGCTAGAAAAATGTAGGAAAAACTACCAGAGACCGGCCGGAATTGATTCTTGAAAAAATTCGGAGCCTGACCTTTTGGCCGGTCGCTGTAAGCTATCCTATTATTTGTTCAAACTACAGTGCAGGCAAAAAGTTTGGAAACGCAATATCTTAGAAACTTGTATGGCAAATTCATTTATCATGGCCAGATTTGAATGAAATTTGGCGCACGCATTGAATAGACAAAATGCACAATTCTGTTAATTTGCTAAAGTTCAGATGGATCTAATCACATTGATCGGACTAAACTATCACATAGAAATGATCAAGTGTTTCCGAACGTTTTCTCGCAACTGTATAAGTTGCGATGTTGCAATTGGCATAATTACCTGGAATCCCGGTTTGCAGAGACATTCTCCAGTCGCCTTGTCACAGGCAGCATCATTCTGGCATGTGCATGGCTGGGAGCAGTACCTTTAAGTTTAAAATTTTGTTTACTTTCTTTACTCTTTTTTCTTGTACCATCCAAACCAGTTGTCGGGGCAGTCGAATTGGCAGCGATTGCCGTATTTTCCGGCGGGGCAATCGCAACATCCCGATATTGGATCGCATCTACAATAATGTACAGGGTGGTCCACGAATTTTAACCTATTTTCTTCGGAAGCATTATTTAAAAAAAAAAGTTTCCAGCTACATTTCAATTCTACTCGGCGGAATAAAGATGAAAATAGATGGTTAGACCTACTTTCCAATTGCAGTATGGTCTGGGCGTACCGGTGATGGATCATTTTCTGAGCTTAGCCGCAAAAAATTCGAAAACTTGTGTTTTAGTTTCCGAACAAGTTTGATATGAAATTATGCAGAATTTTATATTACTCCCGAAGCTGAGAGCAGTTTTTGATTTGTATTAATTTAAATCAATTTGCACTCGAAACCCGTATCTATAATGCTAAGGAAAAACGTAGAAATTTTACCCCACCACAGATATGGCCAGGTCACACGTAAACAGGAAGGCGAGTAAAACTATGTATTTTCATGCGTGTTGCACAGAGTAGACTTGAAACGTAGTTGAAACTTTCTCAAAATAATGCTCCCGAAGGGACTTATTCGACAAAAATAAGCTAAAAATTCGTGGACTACTCTGTATATTTTTTCGATTTAATATAAGTATTATTACCTAGCATCGCCCTGGCATTCACAGTCCAGTGTGCAATTGGCCCCATACTTGGCAATTAGGGAGCAGCTCTCAGTGCAGCTAGGGCCCATCCAGCCTGTAATACCAAAAATTAGCATCTCTCAGAAAGTATTATTCTTTCTATTCTGTCTTCAATCTAATTATTACATCGAGCTTAACTTGTGCAGCTAGCATTTGTCCTCTTTATGCTGAGCCACGAGCAAAGACTTCTATTCAAGAGACTTCTTCCCTTCATTTATCATGCAAATCATAAATCTGATCTGATTGCATACCCGGAGCACAGGTGCATTCCCCAGTCTGCGAATCGCACTTGCCACCGTTCGCGCACATACACTTCTCCTTGCAGCCAATTCCCCATCGGCTTTCGGGGCACGGCTGATTGCAGGAAATGCCTGAAAATCGGATGAAAAGGCTCATCTTCACGGATTTGTTTTCGATACATCTTGAATATCTCACTTCATAGCAACCCTATGACGTGGAAATAGTGCGCGAAATGAAGAATTTTCTCGAACCTCTAATATTATCTCATGCTATTTCTCATACTGTAAGGTTATAGAAACTCAAAATTCCATTTAACGATACCTGTGAAGCCCGGTTTACATTTGCATTGCCCTGTCAAACCATCAGGAGCCCCTCCATTCTCGCAGACGGACATCTTCTCGCACTCACTGCCATATCTGTTAGCGGCGCATGGAATTTCACAACGACTGCCAATGAACCCTGATCGACATCTTAAAATAAACAATTTTCTGACGGAATTAAAAAAAGATTTTATACTTGCAGGCTCCAGTCATAGGATCGCATTTGGCATTGTTCTCGCAGTCACAAGTCGAATCGCAATTTATTCCGAACTTATTGGCAGGACAGCCTAAGATTATTGTATTTTAAGCTCCATGCTCTCTGAATTGAAACCTTGATGGCAATCAGTGCTTCCCGAATTGTCGGTTCTGAATCCAGGATTGCAGTAGACTTTTCCAGAGATAGGATCGCATGTGGAATTGGCCCCTCCCTTGCAGACGTTCTCACAATTCTCACCCCAAGTTCCCTCGGGACAAAGCTAAAAATTCGCGAGTTTCTACAGTAAAACTGGAATATTTCCAACCTCCATGCACAAATGCCCTGTATAGCCTTTGGGGCAAACACATCGCCCAGAAATATGGTCACAGG
The DNA here is from genome assembly GCA_002287525.1 of Diploscapter pachys. Lineage (NCBI taxonomy): Eukaryota > Metazoa > Nematoda > Chromadorea > Rhabditida > Rhabditidae > Diploscapter > Diploscapter pachys. Next base: position 21,505 of record LIAE01010530.1, on the reverse strand, counting down.
CCTTCCCGGTCGGACATTTGCAGACTTGGGAGCAATATTTGCCATAGTAGCCTTTGAGACAGGGCTTGTGACACTTCCTGCCTCTCCAGCCTGGCTGGCACGAACAGTGACCAGAAATTGGGTCACAGTCAGCACCGTTTTCACACTGACAGACCTCTGAATATTGCGAAATTATCTAAATTACTGTAGGAAATCCTCGCACCTTCACAATTCTGTCCCCAGGTTTGAGCGTTGCATCGATTCTCACATCTAAGTTTTTATTTTCGTCGAATGATAATTTGTTAACTTTAAAATAGATATTTTCAAGTCGTTTTTTTTCATTTTTATTTGTTAACATGCAAAATTCACCGATCCCCAATCCACCCTGGCAAGCACTCGCATTTTCCTGTGGTCCGATTGCATCCTGCAGCATTCAGACAATCGCATTGCAGTTTACAATCCTAAATAAAATTAAAATGAATTTTCCAAATGCATAATTGCAAGTACCGGTCCATAGTAGCCGAAAGGACACAAGAATTCACAGGCAGGCCCAGTGAATCCCACACAACTGCACTTCCCATTCGCGTCGCATGTGCCGTTGTTCATGCAGATGCAGTGCTTCAAGCAGCCAGGCCCATAAGTGCTTTTCGGGCAGGGCTGATCGCAGTTCCTTCCCATGAACCCTAAAAATTATTATGCTATTACGGTTTTTGCCAAAATTATATATGTTCTAACGACACACCATTCGGGCAATCGCAAAACCCGCTGATCGGATCGCAGGACTCTGAGTGGGCGCACTTGCAGACGTTCTTGCAGCCCTTGCCGAATCGCCCGGGTGGACAGGGCAATTTGCAGTCCTAAAACCCTATATAAATATATTCGTTCGAAACTTTAAATACTGACAGGTCCCATGAAGCCCTCGCTGCAGAGACACTCTCCTGTGATGGGGTGACATCGAGACACGAATGGGTTGTACATCGTTGTGTCATCTAAAATCACATCAATTTGACGAAGTTCAGCCTTTCCAAGCTTACTATTCGTATTGCAATCGCAAATTCCCCTGCATTTTTCTCCGAAAGTTCCATCTGAGCATGGTCGACCGCAATATTTGCCTCTCCAGCCTGAAACAGCAATTTAAAAACCGCTCTTCACTGACTTTCCCAATTACCCGCTTCACATTCACAAGCCCCTGTGATAGAATCGCATTTTCCATGTTGGCAGAGGCATTTTCCAAGACACCCTGTAAGAAGCGGATTAATTTTATACAAGTTGTGGATCGATTAAACAAAATACCCGGTCCGAATTTGCCCTGCTCACATGGCTCATCACATTTGGCCCCTCGCAGACCTGCTGAACAGAGGCATTCTCCCATCGCATCGCATCCCAACTCGCAATTGCACTTCTTTGAGCAGTCCTAAGTTTGATTTAAAAATTTTAAAACCAAAGGCAACTAGAATACAGTACCTTTCCATACGTGTTTTTAGGGCATCTGACAGAACAGTCAGCTGAGGTCCAGCCTTCCCTGCAGTCGCACGACCCATCGATGGGGTTGCACAATCCGCCATTCTGACAATTGCACAGCTGCTGACAATCACTTCCGTACCGCCCATGCGGACAGGCTGTTCCACAGTCGCTGGAATAGTAGCCGGGACTGCATATGCAAGAACCGTCTCGAGGATTGCAGGTCGAGTTGAACTTGCATTGACATTCGTACATACAGTTCGGACCATAGTGATTGGGGTCGCAAGCTAAATTTCATATTTTTTTTCAATTTAAATAAGAAATTCAGATAGCGTAGAAGTCGTGTTAGATTCTGAAGATATTAGTCTCAGACACGACACATCTTTCTTTACGACAGATAAGAAAAAAACTCAGATAAAGGGTAAAAGTGATCCATGCAATAATGATATCATGTCTTGTCTGATATTGTCTTACGTTGGTCACAATTCTCTCCAGCTACGCCCGGCTTACTGCAGAAGGGGTTGCCTGTGACGTGATGACAGGGCTGCTGCTGGCACTTCTCGGCGCAATCATTTCCGTAAAATCCCGATTTGCAAACTGAACATTCAACAATTCACGAATTCCCATATATACCAGATGGTTACACTTTATTGTTTGTGCTCCAAGCAAATATCTTTGCCTTTGCAGATAACTTTGGCTAGACTTTGCTTGATCTATTCGACTCAATCAGATCAATCAGTGCAGAATCAATCATTTATCAACTTTATCAGCAGAACGACTAACCTTGATCGCATAAAACTCCCAAATAGCCAGGCGGACATCTTCTGTTGCACTCTCCGGTCACAGGATCGCAATACTGGTTTCCATTCTGACAGTCACACTTCCGAGAGCAGTCCTATAAATTGAAATTGTTTCATCGAAAAATCGGCTGTTTTACAATCCCCCAAGTTCCTATAGGACAGCGTCTTTTGCAGTGCGGTCCGTAGAAGCCACTTTTGCAATGCAATCTTCCGCTCTAAAACATAGGCTTAAGAATCTTCAGCTTTATTAATTTACCTTCGCATCACATCCATCGCAATTATTCCGATCACACTTGCAATCCAATCTGCAGTTCTTTCCGAATTTAAAGGGAGGGCATGTCTGATCGCAATTTTCTCCAAATCGACCGGCATCGCAGAGACAGTCTCCGAATTCGAAATCGCATTTTCCATCACCTGGACAGTTCAGTCTACAGGGCAGGTCGCATTTGGGTCCGAAATAGCCTGGAATATGAAACTCATTTGATTTAGTTAGAAGTTATTGAATACCAATCGGACAAGGTCCATCTTCGCACTCCTCATTCGGAGGACACTTGCAGTTTCCATTTATGTCGCAACGTTTGCACCGACAGATCTGATTGCACCCGATTCCATAGGTTCCTTCTGGGCAGCCGTCCTCTTCTTGAGGGGCTTAATTCAGACAGTTTCATTCATTCTATGATCTTTGAATAGAAGTACAAAAGCATATAACTATTCTTGAAGCCTGTTGATCAAACCTTTCATTCGTCTGAATTTCAGCTGCCTGTAGACAGAGGAAGGTTGCGATTCCTGAACATTGACGTTTTCGATTTGCACGGAGATTGGAGAGGGCATGTCTTCGTCCAGATCCAGAGTGTTTCTCGATGCGAATGAAGAGTCGTCCAGCTGCTTGTAGTTGGAAATCACATCTGAAATGTAGCCACTTCACACAAGCTCTGCATCGTCGTTATCGTTTCTCTAGCTCTATTACAAAAGCGTTAGTCCACGACCAAAGCGGGGTGCCCAGATTTAGGGGGATTTATTATGTCATTTGCACTACTATTCTAGCCCATATACAACAGTACACAACTTACTGTGGATTGTTTCGGACGGGGCACCTGTTAGTGCCGCTAAAATACAAATAAAACGAATGAAGATCGAGCTTTCGAATGATGAAGACCAGCTGTTTGCTTACCGATGCAAGTGATTCTGTCTTCAGCCAGAACGTACCCCCCAAAGCACTCGCATCTCCTCCCTTCCTCTTCGTTTCTGCACAACTGACTGCATCCACCATTATTGACGAGGCATTCATTGATATCATGGCAGGTCCTTTCGTCAGGGCCGAGCAGGTAGCCCTCCCGGCAGTCGCACACGAAGCCACCGATCTTGTTGAAACACAGCTGTTGACAGTTCGCGTACCCACTTTGGCATTCGTCAACATCTTAGACTTTGTTAACTCTTTAAATTTCACCACTTTATGCATACCTTCACAAGCCCGCTTGTCCTGCGACAGTCTATATCCCTCCCTGCATTTGCACTCGAAAGAGCCAGGAATATTGTGGCATACTTGCTCACAGCTATGCGTTCCCTCGATGCATTCATCGATATCTGAAATCCATCATTTAATCAATTGAAGAGTTAGTTTTGGTGAAATGATCTAAGACTGTGATGGACGAAAGGACATAGAATTTCATGCAGATACAAATAGGCATGGCATCATTCTCCTCTACGGCCTTCTACAGGGTGCGGACAAATTATGGAGGCACTTAGTGGCTAAAATCGACGCTATATAATTGGATATTGAAGAGCCCCCGACAAATTCTGCATTATCTTTATCCACATTATGAGAGGATTGTTCTGATATATTCATCTTACTAGGGAAGCATCTGACCTCGCCTTGGCGATATGAAAAACGGATACCACCATCGTGTTCTTCATGAAATTCTGAGTCGAAATATGTAAAAATTAGCTGCCGCTAGTAGGGTACCTTCCGCGCTAGGACCCGTTGAAAAATTAACACGAACGTCA
>LIAE01010530.1:0-16962 GCA_002287525.1 Diploscapter pachys | reverse complement strand
CATTAAATTATACTAATTTATGCAAAAAATATGACGGAATAATTTTTGCAAAAGTATTCGGTATCAATCCTTGAAAAAGTAAAAATACAATCACATAGGGCATAGTACCCCCTCACTCTCATCCCCATCCCACTACCACTGCGCCGTCCTACTCATGTCTTCTTTCCCTCAAGACCGGCTTAAGGGAGCGATGACGTTCGTGTTAATTTTTCAACGGGTCCTAGCGCGGAAGGTACCCTACTAGCGGCAGCTAATTTTTACATATTTCGACTCAGAATTTCATGAAGAACACGATGGTGGTATCCGTTTTTCATATCGCCAAGGCGAGGTCAGATGCTTCCCTAGTTAGTCCAACTATGCAGTTTTCGGGAGATAAGCCCCTTGATTACTAAGGTTATGCGACACGGCGCGATATTTTACTCCCGCGTTAACGTAAACCCTAAAAATCCTAGTAACTCTTGCTATTTTCACTTTTTAGACCATTTGAGTATAGGGGATTATACATATTTTTAGCGTATTTTATAGTATCTCTTTACGAAATTTGCAAAGGAATAATTGAAAGAAAGTTGTTGATTTTAAAGTTTCACGAATATGGTTGAAGAAAATTGTTTGAAGTGTATTTTTAGGCATGTGAAAAGAGGTTTCCTAAATATTTTTATGAAATTAAATTAAAGAAGAATGCCTCCAAAATTTTTTCGCACCCTTACAGTAACCCATTCCCTAACATCTACAATACCCTGACAATGAAGCGGCTTGTCTTCTTTCAATGAATATCCCTCGTGACAATGACAACTCAGTTTATTCGTTCTGTAGTCCATACACAGTCGATGACAAGAGCCCTGATTTCTCAGGCAGGATATCTCTTCATATTGATCCGAGAGAAACGGATTGAAACGCAACGAGGATAGATTAGCGGTAGAAGCTGAAGCATTTGACAGGACATGATAGGGGAGATGATAATTGGACTGACAGAGGGGGAGAAGACTGACAATCAGGTATTCAGGATGACAAACCTATGCAATCCCTTCCATTCGCATCGAGTCTGAATCCATCTCTGCATCCACAAATGTGCCCTCCGTCCGGCTGATCAAAACACTCCTGCTCGCAGCCTCCATTCGATACTTGACACCCTGAAACCTTTTCTTCGCAGCTCCGTCCATCCTCTGCTAGTGTGAAACCAGGTCGGCATTGGCATCTGAGGTTCTATTTGTCAAATTATCAAAACCATTGACAATTCTACCTAAACGACCCATGTACATTGACGCAATCATGTTGACATTCGTGTTTATTCTGCGCGCACTCATCCACATCCACACACGTTCTCCTGTCATATGACAATCTGAATCCCGGATAGCATTGACAATGCGCCTTGCCATTCTCGGACACGCAGTGATGTTGACAGCCCCCTTTGTTCTCCAAACAGGGGTCGATCGCTAAATGCTGTTGTTTTTGAAGGGGACAGAGTAATTTGCATAAATCGGGTGTTTGAATGGAAATGACAGATGGGTTTATGAATGAGTGGCAGAGTGCTTACCCTTCAAGTCTTTGATTTGTACGAATCTCAAAGAAATGCTCACCAATGCAACTCCTCTTGTCGTGCCCACTTTTGTATCCGGCATTGCATCTGCACCGATAGAATTTGCCGTCCTTCTCCTCGCAAATATGTGCACAGCCCCCGTTCTCTGCTGCGCAGGAGGATGCATCCACGCATTTTCTCCCATTCGAAGCCAGCTGCATGTTCGAGGGGCAATCGCATCGATAGCCTCCGGGGGAATTTATGCATCGGTGTGAGCAACCACCGTTGGAGGCTTCGCATTCGTCGATATCTCAATTTTTAACATGAGTACACGAAACCCAGGTTTAATCAGATCTAGACAAAAATTTCAACTAAAAATAATACATAAGATCGTCCATAGTAAAATTTGGACATTAAATGGGCTAATATTGAAAATCAAGCTTTATTCTGCCTAGGTTCGAATTTAAAAAGAAAAATCTACCATTGCAGTTTTTGCCGTCCTCAGATAGGACGAACCCCGTCCAGCACCTGCAGTAGAAAGTGCCAATGGTATTGACGCAATCGTGAGCACAGCCCCCGTTGTCGACCACGCACTCGTTCACGTCGTACTGGCACTTGGCCCCCGTGAACCCGCTCAAGCAGTCGCAGATCTGCTCTGTCCCGTTGCGGATCGGCAGACACGTTCCGCCATTGTGGCACAGGTCCGCTGTGCAGTTCGCTAAAATAATTAGGGTTAAATGATAGATTTCCACAATTTTGATGTACAGCAACGCACATAAGTAATATGGGTATTGAAGCGTTTTCCAAAAATTAAAAAAAAAAAAACAAATCGAAACACCCCATAAACAGGGTCGGGCCAGGCTGAAACTTGTCGGACATTCATGAAATTATCTCTACTACATGTGCACTAACAATCAAGCGAATCTGATAAGTATAAATTGTCGAACAAGAAATTTGCAAAAAAAAATGTTCAATACCCATTACTTTTATCCGCTATTGTAGTTTCAAATATGAAAGAGCTGTTGTAAAAGTCGGAGATTAAGAAACCACTTTGATCAAAACATCACATTATCATTGGATTACAAAAAATCGCTTAATTGAATAATCTTTCTTCTTTAGATGAGCGATTTCCCTGTGTTAGATCACTCTTCATTTCTCTATTTTCCTATTCTCTTGCCCATATTCGGGTAGTGTCAATTGTGTTGGCAAACAGTGTGCTGACATGAGCCCTATTCTCCTCTCTTTCTCTGTTTCCCTTTTCCTTTCCGGGTTCTCATTACTTCATTTGCCTATTGCACTCTTGTAAATTACTCGCATGAAGCTACAGTAATCTGAACAAAAAGCGACTGTCTCCAGATGCCATTTCAGTCGTTGGCTCGTAATGCGGTAGATTATGATCTAGGGATCAAAGAGGAGGATAAAGGATAAGGTGCGGCTTGCCTTAAATGGGAATGGGAAAGGGATATAATGGGATATGAGATGTATCTTTGCATCCCGCTTTGTCACAGAAATATGCATTATGAATGTAGCCATTCACAAGCTGACTAGCCTGAGCGCTGAATGGGTCAAATAACCACATAGCCGCATGAATCATGGATAATGTACTCGAATTGTACGTTCAGTTGTTCAATGCAGGCAGGTCTACCTCTTTGACAGCCCTCCTGCCCGGGAATCTGTATCCACCCGGGGCAGCATTCAGCTACGAGATGACGCCGGGTACGATTCTCGGATTTATACGTGTGATAATAGACGGTCCTGAAAATACGGCCTTATTTTCGTATAGAACTTCCGGCCTTCGTCTTGCCAAATATGGGCTTATCTTCCTCTTCCCTTCTCTCGGACTATTACAAAGAAAGGTCGAAGATAATAACAAGCTATGGACACACAGCGACACATGAACAGTGACCTCGCAGATGTTATTTGGAATGATTGGCTGAATGAACGAAAGGATGCAGCGAATGAGTTCCTTACTTGGGTTCCCTCACGAAACAGCTTCTGGCCTGTCCATTGCAGCCCGGCTTCCGAGTCCGAACGTACTTGGTGTAGGCCTGCACGCAGGGCTTCTTCACAATGGCGATTTCCCTCTCTTCATGGGAACACACGTTAGGCCTAAAATTGCATTTATTTCATTGTTATTGTTATGATTAGCGTTATCATATATCATTCATCTGGTCGTGGCCTCTTTATGTGAGAGCAAATAAGCAATGACACAGTAGCTCTAAGAGGTTATCAATGATAAATGATAAGAGAAGAAAGAAGGTGAAGACCGGCTCTGGTTTACTGTGCAAGGAGAAAAATTGATCGAAGAAACATTCATTTGAGATTTAGAAGATTACGCAATGCATTACATGTGAAATCCCTTAATTGTTCCTGTGCACTCATTCAATGCAATTCTCGATTTGACCTTAATCGGCTTCAATTTTGCACTACCTGTTCGTCTATGATAAATCGTCCTTGTCTTGCCATTATCTTCATTTTCCCCCTATTCTTTTTTCTCTTGATTTATCCCTATTCCGAGGTCACTTATTGCCCTTCCCGGCCTACTTTATGCAAATGTTGTATAGTGATAATTGCGTGATTGCATCACGTCTTCACTTCTTCTGCAACTCTTTCACCGTTCGCTTCTCTGATTCATTCAGCTCAGTTCGGGCCATAAAAGGAGGGGCGCTTCTTTGCGCCAAGCCGACACGTTTACAACTCTTTGCACTATGAGAATCTTGAGCATGTGAACTATACAAAAACGGTCGTATTTTATTATTCACGCTTTTCGTACAATTACCATCTTTTCTAAGAAATAGTATAGGGAAGATGAAGGGAGTGTATAATTAAATTAGCATAAAAGTGCGACTTCAGGCGAAATGTGTTCTGTTCTGGAAGCGCGGCTAATGTTTTTATTCGGATTCAAATGAGTTGAAGTCCAGCTTTTCTGCAGCTTCTGCAGTGAGTAGTGTCCCATTTTAGGTCCGTGGCCCGATGGGATTAGTTAAAGAAGAATGTCCCCTGTCCCTTCCTTCGGAGAGTTGCAATGAATAATGAGCATGAGTACACGGGTTTCGCTTTTAATGCTGCACATTTTTACGACTGTAGTATTTTGCTGCCAGAATGTGTGTAAAATTTCACGCCTTCGAAACTGATGATAAGAATAGCCGTTTTTATTGGTGATTTGGGAGATGAAGAGTGGGTGACCAAGTGACCATTTACTCATCTCGCCTCTTTATTATATTTGGCAGGGAGGAAGAAAGGAAGGATGAGTCCTCTTCTCACATACCTGAAGAAAGGCCTTTTTGGGTAGTAATATGATTGATTGGATCTCTGTTGCTGCAGCACACCAAGGATTGTTACTCCATGAAGGAGAGAAGAGATTAGCCACCAAATGGCAAGAAGGAAAGTGCATATAAACGGGATAAACGATATCCTTTCTGGATCTCTGGCTAATGTATCACGCAACCATTCACTTCGCTCAGTTTAAATCGTTTTGACTTTAGGCGTTCATATATTTGCATCATTGAGCATAAGCAGTGCATTGCATAGCACATTTGTGCCTTAGCACCTGTCCCTAACTCTGACTCGCCTTAGGTAAATTTCTCATTATAAGTGTGTGGCGAGCGCGTGTGAGCGAGGGAGTAATCCCGTTCCGTATACAAATAAACCTATTGAAATGCGACAAGTCTGCAGTCGGAGTTGAATGCTCATAGATGGAAGGGAAGTCAAATATGAAGTGGAAGGGGATCAAGACATTCAGACACAAATTCTGCATAGAGCAACAACAATTCATCAGATTAGCAGCTGAACGCCTGCCTGAGTGTCACTTCTTCACTTCAACCGGTCAAGATGATAAATCGTCCTTTGTGTGTCTGCGTCGATTTTATGCAAGTCCGAATGTCAATTCTCTCTTTTTCTCCTTGGAGTTTTTTGGCGCCCGTTATATGCGAATTTGACACCGCGTAATGCATTCATTCAAATTGATTTGTGCATCTTTTGCCTCGGAAATAGAGGTCGAACAGTCGAATTCTAATTCGTGTAATTGACACTTATCGATCGATCTGATTGAATGATTCAAGAATTCAAGAATGCAGGTGCGCGTCCCTCCTCTCCCTTCCATTCTCTGCCAATTTCATGTGAATTCGCCTCGTTTTGCATTTCGCTACGCGTATTGCCATTCTCATTCATTGCTTCATGCTTTCCTTCTTCCTTCACACAGCGGGATGCCTGCATGTCTAGATTAAGCTGCAAAGCAAAAGCTGCTGAATCAGACTTGCCCTTCAAGTCTGCCCCAAATTGGCTCATTATATGCAGGTATTAAGGCCCTCGAGCCATACCTGCATTTCTCTGACCACAAACGCATATTCTTCATCGTTTTGCGTTGCTGCTATTTTAGTTGCTCTTTGTTTTTGGTCGAATCCTTTCTTCTTGCATTTTCCGGTCGAAAGTTTCTCGCAGAGAAGGAATGATGCCCATTTTGATGCGCGTATAACTGCTCCAAAAATGGGATGTGAGGATCAGAGAGAAGGGAACTTAAAGTGGAACGAGAAAAAACGACAGAACATAGAACAGAGGAAAGGAAAGTAAACGGTTCCATTGAAAAGAAGGATGTGTGCTTAGAAATTCTACTGACTTTCGACACCTTGCGAGGCGTGAAAAATGCAGCATTGCGCGACTCGAAATGGAATTGAATTATGTGAAAGGGAGAAAGGGGGGAAGAATATGCAAAGAAGTGAAGTGAGGGGATAATTGGATATGGGATGTATGAAATCCGCCTAAATCCGGAAGAAGACCTAGCGCATAAATGGACACATACATTTCCAAAGAGAGGATACTCCTCTGTTTGACAAATATAGAAACTGGGGAATAGAGGAGGAGCAGAAAGAAGAGCAGGAGAATATATGACAATCAAATGCCGAGCAATGCACAGGGAGGGGAACTGATATATTGTTGCATTGTTGCAAACGCATAAATAAATAAATAAAGCTATATTCTCAAAGTCTATAACTTACTGCCCAAGCCGCAGTTCCTGTAACTGAACATCCACTAAATTACCGGCATCGTTGAATAGAGGTAGGAATAAAAGGAATACGCCAAAAGCGTATAGCCCATAATTAGATCCACTAGAAATCATCGATAATCAGCTCGTCACTATTCGTAATAACATCTCCACATCAAATGCTTGAGGCCAAAATTGTATCGAGTCTGAAAGTCAATTCACTTCAATTGGTCTTTTAGTGACAAGTTAGTTCATCCGAAAAATTACTGCGAGTAGTTGGGATGAGTTTTGGATGAAAGCACCAAATGTGGAGTTTTTAATGACAAATCAACCATAAGGCGACACCTGCGCAGGAAGGAAGAAAGACAAGGAAAGGCTGCACAAATAGGCAGTTATCTGAGAAGACAATAGAGCACGAAAACACTGAAGGAGGACTGTCAGTTCTGGTGAGGTTAATTAGCATAAAGACTGGCAGACAAATAATGAAATTATGATGAAATCGTCAAATCTGCCAGTGCAAGGCAATCAGAATCGACTATTCGGATCCCCATCGCATCTCTCTGCAGAAGTGCCCTTCCTCTCCTCTCTCTCTCTCTCTCTCTCTCTCTCCAAACTCCGCCCCCTTTTCTTCTTCTTTCTGCTCCGCCTTTTGGTCTTCAAATGGGTATAACAATAGGGAAGAATGGACAAATAAAGTCAATAACGATAAAATGATAAAGAAAAATAAATGATAAAAATATCAATCTTAAAAATTAGAGTTCCAAGCTCCGCTCCTTGCAAAATGCGTTTTTGGTAGAAGCGTGGTAGTTCAAAATAAGAAATTTGGGAAGCAAATGTCCTTAAAACCCAATATGTCTCAAATAGCATCATTTCGTTTGACGATAAACCTGATGAAATGGTCTGGTGCAAAAAATCAAGTTAAAATACCCGCGCATACGCAATACTTTATTTGTGAAAATGTGTTCATTTTGAGTGATGGGTCTTCGCGATTTTTTTCGGTCAGGGAATTTCTCATTTTTATTTTTCCTCATGGAATCCTTATTCACAACCCAACCCATCTTCTGTTCAGAAAGTTTATTCCAAAACTCTATTTGGCACATCTATTTGAGGACCCTACTTAAAATATCGTAAAAATTTCGTCATTTCATAATTCTTCTTCTTCTTCATTATTCTTGCCAACATTGTTTCCATAGATGAGTTCAAGTGTGCCTCCACTCAATCAAATCGACTGTCACTTACTTACATCTCCCTTTGTTATTGTTGTTCCAAATAAAGCAATTGCTCGAGTACTTTTCTCACTGAGAAATATAGATGCTACAGATAATGTTCAGATCACTCGGCCATGTTCATTAACGAAGGTCCTTTGCATACAGAACTTTTGCAGATTTCAATGATTTCGGGGTAGTGGGCAAGGCAAATGGGGCATGTGGAAAAGACGCAGAAAAAGAAAAAAAAACGAAAATATTTTCGGTCATCCCTTGTAAAAAAAATATATTACAATATTGAAATAAGCGCCGTGGAATGATAGAGGGGTTCAAGCTGCACTGATATCAGTAATAAAAAGTGGGAAAACATGCGACCCTTTTTGAGAAAAAACGCCCAAAGAGGGTGCGGTCAGGGGGTCGAATTTCGAAATTTCACGCAAACCCTCTCAAATCATATACCATTCAATGCGCAATGAAAAACTGAACAACCTTTGTGAAGACACCTCATAGCTATCTATTATGGTATGAGAGTGGTACCTCAAAGACCAAAATTTAATGGCAATTTTTAAGAAAATGATACGAGAATATTTCCATAGGTGGTCTATCAAAATTTGGGCTCAAATTGAAGCTAGAGACATCTATTACTTATTCACATAAAATTTGGAGTTGAACAATACCAAACATGGTATTGTACCAAATGGTAGAGACCCATACGGGTTTGGTTCGGATCCGAGACACTTTTGCAGTTGTCCGGCCACTCTTTATATTTTGTTCGGGTTATTCAAAGAATGTGTCTTAATTACACAAAAACTCGGTATATTTGTATATATTCAGAGGATTTCATATATATCCTCTCACCTTTAAATCGACTCCAGCATTGATTTTCGACGTGGCAAACACCACCTCTTTCTTGCGATTTCCCTCTGCCATCGTCGTCGAGACAATGAGGCGAAATCACATCAACCAAATTCAGACATTTTATTTATTCTAATTTAATTTAGCGTACTTCGGGATTTTCATTCCATTTCAGAAATAGAAATGTCCAGATTTATATTTTAGACACACATTAAAAGTACGCCTACTTTGATGCAAAAATATCTGCGAAGACGAAAGACAAACATGTAGAATGCTGAATTTGGAGAGTTCAGTTTACATTTGTCCTAAATTGGACTATAACTAGGGAGAGAAGGAAGGAAGAACGAGAATGTCGTCCAGTCAATCAGATTTCCGTCTTCCAGTGAAGATCAGCTTACTGCGTCAATCATTCTGAATTTTACCAAAATCTCCTTTCGAATTGTCAGATCTATTTATGGACTATGTAGGGTCGTTTATGCGAACTCTATTATAGCCAACATATCCCACTGAAATCATGGTTTGGAACTAATTACATGCTCACTTTCTATTGCGAAATTTACCCTCGTTCAAAGTATGTTAAATTGTTCGTTTTAGCCGATATTCTTTATATTGCAATTTATAAACCCTACGAATTCATACATAAATTATAGATAAAATATTACAGGAAAAATTAGAATACGGTATCCTATACCATGCTATTTTGTCATCTCATGTGTCATGATATCTTGAAGTTTACGAGTTGTTCTTTGTAATGATTTCATCATTCCCTGCGCAGCTTTATCCTCATCCCTTGTTTATCTGTCTACATTTGTCCGTTTGTGCATTTGTGCATTTTGCATTCCTCCCTCAATCCCCTGTGGATTCCAAGATCTGTTTCAGATGTTATTTTGGTCGCTCTCCTCCATTGCGAATTACCCCTTTCGATGTTCACCTCGCACTTTCAATCATCAAAGTCCAGCCTTTGATATTTATCCGAATCATTATTTCACTCGGCCATTTAACTGGTGGTGGCTTCCTAACAAAGGTCAGCTGAAATATAAGCCAGGCCCTGAAATACACAATGAGTCGACCTGAAATGAGGACTTGTAGATTTATGGCCATCCGCAGCTTTAGCTATTTTCTTTCGAAAATGTGGACCTATTTTGATGTATTTTGGGAAATTTACCTATTTTCTGTTGAAATTCGAAATAGGGGCGCCTCCTTTTCTTCTTTTCTCGTTTTTTCCATTCTTTGTGTTTCCGCTGGCAATGTGCACGTCATTCGGACTTCCCTCCAGAGACCTCTCCTTCATTCCGTCCAACCATCCATTGCAGTCATTTTCATTTACATTCGCCACTCATTCCCCAAATTCCGCGTAAATATCTAGCTGTTTAGGGTTACAGTAATCTCTTTATATCCCTTTCAGCCCTGTTAGGATATTACTTATGTGCTGACTTTAGAGGTGTGTGGTTAGTCTTTGCTTTGCGCGTCACGACTTGCGTAACCTAAGTCATTCATCTGTAGCCTAAGTGTCTTTCTGACGAAACAACAACGCATAGGGCTAGAGTCCTGGTGCTTTACCAAAAATGGCCTATAAATAAGGCGATCAAACCTGGCAATTCGAGTGCTTTTGCGTGTGCCGAGCGAATTTCCTGAGATTCTCTCGAGCATTATGATCTAATGTGTTGAGCGCATTTTAGGTACTCTCTTTGTTTTCCAGAGAAATATTAATTGGCGCCAATTTTGTGCTGACCTCTTCGATTAAAAACAATGCAATGGAACAGTTTTATTATATGGATGAGTCGAATAATATTTTGCTCTATGTCATTTTTTCTCCTTTGAGTTTTCAATAAGAATCTATTTATCATTGGAACTGTTTATCGTCGGTGTTTGCCTTCGTTTTGATAAAGAAAACGTCACTGATTCGAGTAAACAGCTAATTTTCGTTGGTGGGCGTCAAAGCCTGCTGCATTTGGAATATGGCAAATCCTTGCAATTCTTGCGATTAGGCGCGGCTATTTTGATCTGCCGAAAAGCCGCTTGTATTGGCCATTTTTGGCATTTAGCAAAACCTAAGGAAGTTTATTCGATTAAAGTTGTTCTTCGCGAGAAAATGGATTTATCGAGATATAGAGGGATAAGGGGATGGAATGGGATATTCGGGTGATTAGCGTAAATCTCAAAATATGCCCTTCTGGTATCCGCTAGAAAAGAAGTTGCCGCCACAAAAGGATCAAATGCAGCCATTTTCAAGCTAACTCAGCTTCACATCAGAAACAAACGCGCTTTTGCATTTGCTTTCGCCATCACTTTATCAACAATTCTCCATGCCGTGCGGGGGTATATATGCGAGTCAGAATTCTATATTAGGATTTGTATACGAAATCTGGATTCCTGAAAACTTGCTTAATTGAAATCATTTTATTCTCGGGCATAATAATTGCACATGATCATATTATGCCATATTTCATCATGACATCTTTCAGATTAAATCAGCCAACTTATTTTATTGTTGAATGTCTTCATTTTTTATCATATATCATGTGCAATATTTTCCTGATTTCTGAGCCCGCAACCCACCTAATAATTTTCAATTCATCATCGGCATGCCTAATTAGAGGAAATCCCATTTTTAATGCAGCGATATCGTGATAGCTTCGAATTTATATCCTTATCATAGGCACATTTGCACG
This sequence comes from Diploscapter pachys, assembly GCA_002287525.1. Classification (NCBI taxonomy): domain Eukaryota; kingdom Metazoa; phylum Nematoda; class Chromadorea; order Rhabditida; family Rhabditidae; genus Diploscapter; species Diploscapter pachys. Next base: position 5,733 of record LIAE01010530.1, on the reverse strand, counting down.
CGTTTCATTCTTTGTACTCGGTTGATTGTCTCTATTTAAGTCCTTTCCTCTGTGTTTCTCTCGGTCTACCTTTACCCTAAAGGTCTTCCTGTTCCGTTTGTATGCGCAGTGTATGCAATCTCGTCTGGTATATCCATTCACTTCCTCTATAACATTGCCTATTTTGGTAGAACAGCTATTTGTGACGCAAATATCGCGCGAAAACATTCTTTAGCCTGGGTTCACATAGCAGTCTTTATTTTCATTTGCTTGTTTTAAAAATCTTCACAAATTTGTATATTTCTTGAAGAACCACAGTATTCCTTTGCCATTTTAGAGTTATTTTTACCCACAATAGTTGATATTCCTTTTCCGCTTCATGAAATGCAACCACTTATGGAATTTCCTCAAAACACATACATTTTAGATTGAACTGAGAAGAGAAGGAAAATGAGTTTTGGGTTACCGTATACTTTGGCAGGATTTATATCAACTCTTTTTGTATATTCCTCTGCAATTGACGTGCAGATTCCTTCATTCGATGTGGATTCAGTCTCTCAAGTCCTGCAGAGGTTGCCGGTTGGATGGGTAGACAAAATATCAGAATATATGAAACCCATTCCGATTTTTAGATATCAGAAGAATTTCAAGATGTTCGAATTGAGCCGAATCACAGATTGAAAGATGGGATTGTAAGGATTTTGATCGATGAAGATGGTAATAAAATTGTCGAGGCTGACTCTCCGACCTCTGCTCTATATGGAATTAATGTAATTCAAATTCTATCACTTGTTTTTTGTTATTTTAATTAAATTTATATTTCAGGCGTTTCTTCGCACCTATTGCTATACGCAGATCACATGGTCTAATAGTAGTTTCGGAAATTCGTGTCAGAAGTTGTCTGGTCAAATTTTAGAATGGAGGGCTCCAAGGTATTATTCGTTTTTTTCGGAGTGAAAATAATACGAATTTAAATCGCCCTAAAGTCGAGGCTTTATCTTTTATCTCTATAGTTGATTTTATGCAGAGAATACATGCATGCGCTTTCAAGAAAATGAAGTGAAGGGTATATGAAATCCATAGAAAAAGGGGATAACAAAGGATAACAATAATGCCCTTTCTTTTTCAGGGTTCGGTATTTCGGAAATCCCTGTACATTTTCGTATTCGTTCGTCTGGTGGAAGTGGGCAGAGGGATGGGAAAGGATGCTGGACTGGCTGGCACTCAGTGAGTTGATAAAGAATATATGAAAGCTCATGACAAAAGGATATATTAAATCCCCCAGTATCTGCTTTCAGACGGCTTCAACATGCTGCTTATGCCTGTAGGACAGGAGGCTTTATGGCAATCGACTTTCAAGGAATTAGGCCTTTCAGACCAGGCTGTCAAGCAATTCTTCACTGGGCCGGCTTATTTGGCTTGGTAGGAACAAAACAATTTAAGAATGAGGCTGGTCTTCATTGCTTAAATCTTTAGGCATAGAATGGGAAATCTGAAGAATTACGGCGGTGGGCTGTCGGATGAGTTTATGGAAGGACAATTGCAATTGGCGAAGAAAATCATCAAACGAATGATCAGCCTTGGAATGGTCCCAGTTCTACCGACTTTTGCCGGTTTTGTGCCTGACGCAATGGAGAAGTACCTGAAAAATGAGAGATTTTGAAAAATGTACAATTTTCAGCCTTTATCCAAAGGTGAAGTTCAATAGGAATTCGTGTTGGAATAATTTCTCTTCTGAACATTCTTGTACTTTATCTGTTCATCCAAATGAGAAGTTGTTCTTGACTATTGCGAAGACTTTTCATCAGAAGGTATACTGTGTTCTGAAACTGATTCTAGTTTTATATTTTAGCTTCGAGAGAACTTTGGAAATGTCACCCACATTTACAGTGCTGACCCATACAATGAAATGAAGCCTACAGTCAAAAAATTGAGTGATTTGAAACATATGGCAGAGGGGATTTATGCTGGTGCTTCTGCTATTGACAAGAAGGCGATTTGGATGTTGCAAGGATGGGCGTTCTTTGCTGACAAGTGGACCAAGCAGGAGGTCAAGGCCTTTCTATCAGGTATTTGTGCATTTTGAGCCGATATAAAGCTGACCTTCATTAAGGCGTTCCTCTTGGGCGATTGATTGTTCTGGATTTAATCGCTGAAGCGAGCCCCCTTTGGAATGTCTTTAATTCCTTCTATGGTCATCACTTCATATGGTGCTTGCTGCACAATTTCGGAGGGACCACTGAGATGAGAGGGAATCTGAGGCAGATCAACAAGGGCTATCAACTAGCCCTGACTTCTCCGAATAGTATGGTCGGGGCCGGACTTGCAATGGAAGCGATCAATCAAAACTACATCGTCTATCAATTCACCATCGATAGAATGTGGTCTAATAAAATGCTGATTATTCCCCAATGGTATGGATGATCTCTTTATTATTTGTTCAAAGCTCAAAATCTCTTTCAGGCTTGATAGCTTTGTATCTTCCCGATATGGATTTTCATCCAAAGCAGCGCTAAAAATTTGGTCTCTAATTGTTAATACATTTTACTCGGAGCCATTCAACGCTAGTGATAGATTCAACGTGTTCCTGTATAATAGGCCTAAATTTGGTCAGAGAATTAAGGCAAAAATCGTATCCTTTAAAACTTTGATAAGTTTCTTTTATTTAAGTACTGGTTCGACTCGGAAGCCTTGGATAATATCGCCGCAGGATTGTTGCATCTTCTACCTTCTGCTAGCGGCAATTCGCTTTTTGTGTATGTTTAAATTCAAGTACTGTTTTTCCAAGTCTTACAAATTTAGTGCTGATTTAAACGACTTGATTCGTGAAGACATGCAGTATGAGATGGGGAATGAGGTTGTGCTGAGGATATATGAGGGATACGGTAATAATTAGAATGTCGATTTTTCCATTAGTTGATTTTTCAGGAATGAAAGATACGGATGTCGTGCGAAGTGCATGCAGACAGCTTCACACGCAGATGCTGGAAATCGATCGATACGCGAATTATCAATTGGACGAGTGGATCGAGGCTGCAAGGCAGTGGGGAAGCGACAGGGCAGAGGCCGACCAGCTGGAGAGAAATGCCAGAGATCTCGTCAGCACTTGGGGAGGCAGAGGAGAGATTCTAGGTTAGCTAGATAGGCTATTTTTAAATTCAAACTATGATGAAGATCAGTTCTCTCCTACTTCATTGGTAGTTTTAAGGGACATTTTTAGAGTTAATATTGTGAGGACCAGTTTTTTAAAGAAACTATTTTTGACTCGGAAACCTTGGAATATCAAATATATTTATATCTAGGTTCAAAATATAGTAAAGATCAGCTCTCTATTTATATTTTGAGTTTAAAATACAATGAAGGTCAAGCTTTTAAACTTATTTTTCCATGAGAACAACGAAGATCATCCTTATTTTGACTCCCATATAATTGCAGACTACGCGCAACGGGGGTGGGCTGGTCTAATCCAGCACTATTACACGAGTCGATGGACGTTCTTCTGCGACTGGTTGCTTTCGCACGACACTTTTAACTCTTCGGCATTCAATACGGCAATTTTTAACATCGTCGAGAAGCCTTTCGCTACAAGGCCTTAAAATATTAACTATTATGAAGTTTCAGGAAAGGGGTAATTCTCTGCGAAAAAATACTATTACTTTTGTGCTGCCTTATATTTGGTCTAGTCATGATATAATTAGCTTCAATGATGATTCGAACTAATAATTATGATGATGGAATACCCACTTTGTCGTTTAGTCGTTTACCTCCCTTTCCTATCTTTCTCCTCCGCTTATATTTCGCAGCGAAAAATTCGTCATTTTTGGCCTAAATTCAAGAAGCAACGAGAGAAGCGATTTTGTCGGATTTCTTCACTAATATGCACATACAATTCACAAACAGTACAGAAAATACATACACGGCAGAACAGCTAACAATTACGACAAGATCTAAAAACAAAAAATTAAGTCCAAAAAGTTACAAATTTGGCGAAATCGGCTTAACATTTGTGGATACCCAATACAAACCAGAGCCAAATTGCTCAGGAAATGTTTCAAAATACTCTAGAACATAAGAGTAAGGGAAATTTTTTTTTTTCGGAAATTCAACCTGAAATCAAAATCTTTGGTCCGTCCTGCTGTAAGCTATCAGGTCCTCTGCAAACGCGCCGACGAGTCGCAAACGGTTTGAATTGAAGGCTACTAATTAGTACGACACGGCAACAGGGAAATAAAAAGATCCGACAAAATCGCGAAAAAGGGCAGAATTCATTCTAAAATCGAATGAGTACGGTTTTTTATTCTCTAGCCCTCTCCTAGCTTCCCACTTTATATCGCCCACGTGGTTTACGACATAAAGAGGAGGTAAACGGCGTAGTGATACCGTATAATTCACTTTAAACGGGCCACTATCCAAGTGCCATTTTTGCTGTTTTAAATCTTAATAATTGTGTTTGTCGAAATTCATTGAAATTGATCTGATTTGCATGCAAATTGTGGTTGGAGAGGACACTGCAATGAGAACCCATCCCTCGACCGCTCGTTGCATCTCATTGCCCCCTTTCTTCCCACAATTCAGCTCACTCCCTCATGCAGATTTTCGAAATCTCCGCATCTTATTCAAACACTTTGGGTATAAATCTCTGATTTTGCTTTACTTTTTTCGTCGAACAGTAATATCCCTTCATATTTTGTTGTCATTTGTATGCGCATATGCAATAAAATTTTATTATTTTTGTCCAGTATAAAAGTGGCACTGAAACCTGTGTGATTACGTAAAGCTTACTCGCCACACTCATTCAGACAGATTGTCAGAGAGACAAAAACTCTGCTTGAATCAGTTTGGACTGAAAAGTGAAAGGGAGAAAGGGATTTTTATGACGCCAGGCCTGCAGAGATTTGATCTCTTCCCCTAAATCCGAGAAAATCCCCGGATTTTCAAGAACTTTTCCCAAATGTGTGTCGTGACCATTAGCGCAGTGGTATGTTGTCGGGTTCAAATCCATTAGCCGCGTTTGGGCTATGTTTTCCTCTTTTCAGGGTTAATCAAATCTCGAATCTTTCTCAACCCATTCATTCATTCATTCATTAACCTGCATTCTCAGGTAGTCTCTTTACCTCTCTATTCTTCGTTATTTTCACTTTCTCCCTGTTCTTCGTTTCTCTGCCTTTATGTATTTCATTTTCATTAATATCTATTTATTGGAGAACGTGTTTTGTCTGCTTCTGTCGTTTTGTATTCTTTCTCAGATTCTCTCGACTCTCGAGTGTTTTATTGTCATGGTCAAAGGACATCTATTCTCAATTGATCCCCTAACTTTGTCTCCGAGTGGGCGTGGCCTGCTTGTAAAATCCACGTCGGTCCATTTTTGGCATCTTTCTTCTAGTGGATCTTTTCCTTTCCGAAATCTCCTTATGTCATTCAGCTTCATCCCATTAATTATCGATTGGATCTGCGAAAGCCCCACTAACAGGCCGCAATTTCTACGGTTATTTCCCTTTAATTAGGAGCGAAGTTCAGGCCATCCGTATAATTCACTAGTTTAGCATGTCCAAAATTTGTAAAATTCACCATCCTTCTTTTTCCAACCCTAAACCAAGTGAATTTTACAAATTGTGGTCATGATGAATTGATGAACTATACAGGAGGCCTAAATTTCGTTGGCAGCAAAGTTCTGACTTTGTTTCTCGGCAATTCTCTGAAAAATTTCGCGTCGCTTTTACGTCGCTTTTGAAGCGCTTTTGCAGCGAAAACGCT